>APFE030948580.1:50937-98772 GCA_000404065.3 Pinus taeda | reverse complement strand
AAGTGATGTTGCACTTAAGATTATAAGCTTCCCAAGATAAAATAGTCATTTATGTTTTCGCTCATAGAATAAGTCCTCCATTTATTAGAAAACTAATCATTCATCCACCCCCTTTTATTCATTACTGGGAAACTGGTCCCATTATATCCAGTCGAAGCCACCATCCCAAATGGAAAAGGAGCTGTATTAAGGTCCGGAATGAGTGGTTATCCCCCGATGTTGATGTAACGATTTTCGGGGCATCAACAAGTCCTCATCATCAAATTCAGAACCCAAATGACAGGTATAAATGTCATGTGGATTTAAAAAATGTTGGGTAATTTTAATTATTTATGGGACATGTTTCCTTGCAAATTTTGTGATGTAGCTGACCATTGTGTGGCTAATTGTGAGCAAAACAAAGATACGGTCAAGAAAATGGACCAAATAATTGGAATAAAGCATGAGGAACCTCTCACAAGTTTGAAGACTTCCTTGTCGATGGGCAAGCGAAAGCATTTTTTACCCATTGTAACATGTATGGGCATCATATTGAAAGGTGTTGGAAATGTCATCCATAACTTATTCCCAAGAAGGACAAATAAGACGTGCAATCCTTTGTAAGGAAAGAGACAGGTGGAAAATAAGAAATTGATGGAGTTTCTAAAGTAGTCGTCATAGCAGAGCGGGTGCAGAAAGAGAACCCATAAGCCTGGGATAGGCAAAGGAAGTGTATGCTATTTTGTATAGTTTGTTTGCTTTGTAAAATTGTAAATACTTGTTTCAAATTCCCGTTTGGGTACTTTGTAAAGTGAAGTCATGTACAATCACTTATCTACATCAAGTATGTTTTCTTTGACATGTTATGTTGTCTTGGCTTGATAATGAGTGCATTTGTTTGAGGACTTTTTTGGATGAGTATATGTATGTCATCCAATATGTCTATAGTTGTGTTAATCACTCACTAATATAAGTGTTTCGAGATGAAGCTTGTTTGTGAATTTAATATTTCATAAATATTGTGCAGAATATGACCATGATTATGTGGAAAAATCAATGTATGTCATTAATTAAATGCAACCAGTGTACTTCATATTACAAGTGAAGCTTTAGGACATTAAAGGAAAGTACGAATCACTGCATGGAAAGCATTGATTTGCTTCTAATTTCCAAGATGGAAGATCAAGTTTGTCTTCAGAAAAGAGGGACTTCGAGATGAATTTTGTTTGAGCCAAAGAAATATTATTTTGGAGAGAATGTTCAGATTCCATCCATTGAAGTTTTTGTTCCTGCATGTTTAAAATAATTTTGGCTCAATTTTTGACAGAAAGATAATAACTTCACGCAGAGGCAAAGTGAAGTACCTTCATTGGAGCTCGAAAGAACTAATTGAAACAAAACATAAAGGATTGATATTGAGAAATTTTATGAGCTTTTTCTTCATTTATTTTCTATGAGAAGATAAAATTTTGGGGTCCAAAAGTTCCTAGTGGGTAGGTATGATTCGAAGATCAAAGATAGGCTCAAAAATGAAAATTTTGAGAATATCTCTAAACTAGCATCAAGTTGTAGTGTTCATCATCCTGATTCCAACGACACTTGAATTGCCTTAATCCGTTGTCGTATGAAGAAGTTAGGACATTTTGAAGTTTTTTCCCAACATCAAAATTTTTTGCAGATGGGTTAACTAGGTTGCTAATTGGGCAGTCTGTGTTGCTGATGTCATGATTATGCCAGCATTCCAACTGAATGTATGGAGGTCCAATCAGATTGCTCCTTGTGTTTCTCCATATAGGGGGATTTGTTGGCACTGTTTTATTGGTTTGTGTAGTTTTGGGTGGCCCAATAGAAAGCTGCCACGTGTCCCAACCAGAGGTTGCCATGTTTTGCCTTGTTATTGGTTAAAAAAGTTGGTTTGGGCTCGAAATCCTTGGCAAGGTTTGACCTGAGGACTTTCTACATAAAACATTTGGCCTCCACCATCACGCCAATGCTTTGTTTCTTAACTTATTATGGTCTTAGCTTATATTTGATTCCATATATTTTTCACATTGGGGAGAGTGGTCAGGCATTAGCCCTGCCCTTGATAATTTCACGGGAAGCTAGAGGAAGAGCAGCAGTGGAGGGGGTAGGGCCCAACCCCTTCCCTTTGTCATAATACAGGGCATATGACCTTGGTGGAGGTGCTACCAAAGTGCGACATGCTTTCAAACCCAACCCTTGGTGTTATTGAAGACACACGACCGGAGCGGGAACGAAACTAGAGGGCGCAAACATTTGGCCCTGGTCCCCAACCATATGGCCACCATACTACTGTTACCAAGATCTCCAGCAGAGGGTGGGGGAAGTTTCTCCTGGTCCTTGAACACGTCACTTCCACGTGACCACAACCCAGTGGAAAAGGAGAAAGCGTCGACGGGGGAAATCGTTGGCCCCAACCCTCGACCTCATGTGCTCCATGTGGCCCTATTATTAATCATAATGATTATTGGGAATTTTAATGAGGTAACAAAATGCACCTTTTGCGGGTGAAATTGTCGCTTCCCAAACTGTGAAAAGGGCGAAAAAATCACACAGTTAGCAGGTTTTGGACAAATTGCTGGACAAATAGTAGAGCTTGGCTTGGAGAAGCATAGCTTACTTAACTTTCAACCTTTTTAAGCTCAAGAAGAGCCTATATGGGGGTTTTTAAGCATCCTGGATTCAATGGAAGCCTCATTTTTCTTATTTGAGCACTTTGTGATAGAATTTTTGCAGGATTGGGTCTTTTAATGCCAGAGACAATTAGAGCTATGAAGCAGTTTTGTAGGTATTTTGAGCATGGAAAGAACCTTGTAGGGGTTTTCCAACCTTCTTATTTTATTTGTAGCAGTTGTTACTTATATAGTGCAGCTCTTTATAGTATTTTCTCATTATGTGTCCATGAGAGAAGCTCTTTTCAATACTTCAATGTGGAGTTGTTGTACATTTTTATGCTTGGCTTTCAGGTGAAGTACAAGGACTTGATGTGTGAGTCCTTTTTATGTTGACCTTTTTGTGACTTGTTGTAGGGAGTCATAGTTTGGAGTGATAATTCTTTGTAGGAGAATGTTTCCTTGTAGGCGAAACAAGCCACTCATTTTTCAACAATTTGTATGTACTCATTTGCCACTGAAATCAATAAAGAGGTCTAGCTATTGGAGCAGACCTAGAGACATAGCCAAGAGGGTTGAACTCTGTCATCAAATGTTTGTTTCTTCTCTTCATGTTTTGTCTTTTGAGTTGCATTGGAATGTGTTAATTTTTAAAAGTTCATGTGAAAACTAACTCACCACCTTGAAGATATTATGAAGCCTGTTTACCTTTAAAGACCCATTTTGTTTACTTGCAAAGCGTCATAAGGAAATCAATTTTTGAGAGGAAAAGTTATCCTCCAGTTTCAGATCAATAAAGTTGAGTGAGGACCCACCCTTGATAAAGTATTATTTTCCTATCTTTCCCAAGTTACTTAGTCATTGTTTAGTAACGTGATAATAGATGGAAGTGGTGAGAGTGTACTTTCATCTTCCATCATAATTTTGATAATATCTTCTTATTTTCTTCACTGTTAGAGAAGAATGTGGTGTACAAGGGTTGAATATCTTTCAATCTCATATACCACCTCACATTCTATTTCCCATACTAGTAGATGGATAGAATTCCCTACACTACTTAAACATGTATAATGAGGTGATACATGGAATTAAGGTTGTGAAGGATTAAGAACACATTAATCACACCATTAAGGAGGTTGACCAACACATACAAGACTATTCTATTATTATTATAAATTTGGGCGAATGACACTTAACTTCACTTAAGATTTTTCTATCTATTGAATGAATATCGACACAATGTACAATGTATTATTTAGAAAAGAGATGGTGTCAAAGAAGAAGAATGAGTTATTTGTTGGTGATATTATCAACAAGTTCATAAAGATAATGGTTGTTTGTTTGAGACATTTGGATCCAAAGCAAAAGATCATTACGGTTGGAAAGCAAGTTAAAGTTGCATGTTGTCTTCATAATTGAGGATTTTATAGTAATATTTAAATTCCCAAGAGATAGTGTCAAAGAATAAGAATGAGTTCATTTTTCATGATATTATAAACAAGTACATAAATATAGCGGTCTTGTGTTCGATCTATTTGGATATGAAGCAAAATATCATTAAGGTTGAAAAGAAAGGGAAAGTTGCATGGTGTCCTCACAGTTGAGGCTTTTAGGGTAATGTTTAAATTACTATAGCCAACAATAAAATTTAAAATGTTAAATGTAGATGCATTTTAAATACAAAGGGGGTTCAACAAATAGAGTATCATATCATACCATATACCTCCTAAGAGACATATCTTGAATATTGAAGACCTCACTATTAGTGTATCAAGAGATAGTTTGGACTTTCACCAAAATTGTTGAACATGAATTTATTTCTCAATTTTAGAGGTTGATAAAGAAAGGAAAATTTTGGATAAAATTCAAATGTGACAATAAATTTGATCACTAGAATCCAAAAGGGGTGTCAAAATGTGGAACTAGGGAAAAATTCCACTATGGACAACACATTGGCCTAAGATGATTATTAGACAATATTCCTCTTTTTGAGAGGACCAAAATCGATCATGGAAGCACTAAATTCAGACAAGGAGAAATATGTTTTTGATGTCAAGCCCACAAGAGCATAACTAGTCAAGGTCAGCTTGGGGTCAAATTTGATAAATTGATCCCCCTCAAATGCATATAAATAAAGGATACCTTCAACCTCATTTGACACATTCACTCACACGACACTCTCTCTTCTCATCTTATTGATTCATACATCTAAGGAAAATACCCATCCACACATGCGAAGTTTCATGGGTTGATCTAACCTACATTGACTTTATGTTTGAGGAGAATTTGACTAGCATTAACTTTTGGAATTTATAAGGATTGTTTTACTTCGTTTTGACTAGGGGTAGGTTTGTCCAAGTAAGCTTCATTATCTAGCACAAAAATCAAGGGAAAAGGAATTGTTTGACCAAGTTTGACTGCAAAGTTGCAGGATTATTTTGATCATAGGTTGACTACATGATTTGATTGGGTTTGACCGCTAATTTGTTGACCATTTCTTATTGTTTTTTGACCACCAAGTAAGGTCAATTTTGACTAAGGTTGGCTGAGCTCAAGAATATTGGGTATGTATTATGTTCTTTCCACAACTAGTTACATGCGTGTACCCAAGGACGGGGGATGGACCCAAAGATGGTGGGCATACCTACCCATGGTTTTGTGCATGGGATTTGCACATGTTTTTGGGCATGATGGTTTTCTTCCCATGGTATCTTGTATATCTGGTCAAGGGAACTATGGTTATGTTCTAATCCAGGGTTAGTGGATTGGGTTTCATGAATGATTCAACTTATATATTATATATATATAATTATAGATATATATATATATATATAGAGAGAGAGAGAGAGAGAGAGAGAGAGAGAGGAGAGAGAAGAGAATATTGTAACTTGAAAGGAATATAATGAAAAATAAATCTGGTAGCCCTAGTTTTGGGATCCAGGGGAAAATTATGTGTGCATTTTTTTAAAGTTCTTGCCATTCTATATTTTTCTACTTTAAAAATTTGTTTGCAGGTAATTTCTATATAGGGTTAAAACCTACATTTGGTATCAAAGTTGTTTCGATTTCAAGGGGACGCCTTTGCTACTGAGGGGTTTTGCTCGGGCATGTGGTAGACCCTGTTCAGTGGGAGATCTGCGGGATCTATTCTTGTGGTGAAAGAAGATGGAGAAAAAATGGAAAGATAAATATCGAGAACTTTAATGGTTAGAGTTTTAAGCCATGGAAGCTCAATATGGAGGATCTGTTGGCGAACCGAGATTAGTGGATTGTTGTAGATCTTGGTTCGGCACCAACAAGAATGTTGGTAGAAGATTGGGCACAGTTAGATCGGAAGGCAAAGAGCACAATATTATTGTGTCTCTTAGATTCAATATTTTTGAATGTATCAAGGGAAGCTACGATAAAGGATTTGTGGGACAAGTTAGGGATTTTGTATCAATCTAAGTCTATGGTGAACAAATTGTTCTTGTGGAAAAATTTGTATAACATGAGGATGAAGGATGGAGACTTGGTAACGATCATATGAACATATTTAATACTGTGGTATGCCAGTATTTATCTATTGATATAAAAATTTCAGAAAAAGATTAGTGCATTAGGTTGTTGTGTTCTATATCGGATTCGTGGGATAGTCCAGTTGTTGCAATACGTAGCAATACAATTACCTTGAAGTTTGATAAAATAGTCTCATCCTTGTTTTCAGAAGAGATGATATGTAAAAATATGGAGAGACGTAATGGAGATTCCTTGTCTGTGAGAGGACGGTCCCAAAACAAAAGCAAAAATAAGTCCTCAAGTGGGAGATCTAAATCTAGAGGGAGATCTAAATCTCCAGGAAAATCTGTAAAGGTATGCTGGAAATATGGAAAATAAGGGCACTACAAAAATGACTGTAGGTATAAAACTCCTGAGAGAGGAAAGGAATCTAATGATGCTCCTTCTACAAAGGTGAAAACCACCTTCGATAAAGGTGGGGATGTGTACTTGGCTTCTTCTTCAAGTACACATGTAGATCATGAGACATGGTTGATTAACTCAAGTGCATCCTTTCACTTCACTCCACATAGGGATTTCTTTTGTGAGCACAAGAAATATGATGGTGGTGATGTCTTCCTAAAGGATGAAAGGAAGTCCAGAATCATTAAACGCGGAAAAGTCAAGTTAAATTTGCAAGGTGGAAGGATTAGAACACTTCCTGGCATTCTGTGATGAGCCTCAGTATTGCAACAACAATGCTGCAAATCCCAAGGCTACCAACTTTAATTATCAACCCGAGGTTTGTAAAAAATTAAGAGGTATCGACACTATATGTGAAATCATACAATGTGGCCTTCCTTTTATATCATGATGTAATAGAGTGCATGTAATGAAATCAAATCCTACACTAATTGCAAAAAATGAAATGCTCGAAATGGAAACCTTAACCTATTGCAAGAAAGAAAATACAAGGAAAGAAACATATTATAATTGAATAAAGTAAATATCATGAAATAAATGTCAACCATTACATTTCAAAGAGTTTAGATCCATTAACATATTTCATTGGATGTGGCAATCAAGAAAATCATCATTGTATTATCCAATTCGTAAATTTGTCCATTAACCAAAATCTTTGAAATGTTTTGCATGGGTAAAGAGGCGAGTCCTAAGTGGTCTTTAGTCTTCCCTAATCATTGATTTATAGAATATGTGTCTTTATTCAACCCTAAGAGACAATAACCAAGCTTCTTGAGCGAATTTGTGCAAGTATATGCACGTTGGAAGGCTACTACAAGGTTTCATGTATTACTACTACAAGAAACAACATATTTTCTATAGGGAGTTATAATTCATTGAATGAACAACTAAATAAAATCAAAATTTGATGGGAATTTTTTTTTTGACTAGGATGTCTTAAGTCTCCATTCCAAGTGGAATCACTTAAAAAGAACTCTGTTAACCCATGCTAAAAAATGGCAGAAAATTACTAGTCTAAAATCTAGAAATTCGAGAACTAGTGAGCTAGTAAATCAATCAAATGCCTAACCTAATCAAGTGAAAATGCAATGTGCTATTTTTTTTTATTAACTAGAATGCTTTTTTGATCTACTGCAAGTGGAATCAACTCGATTGAAGCTTGTTAGCATGCTCTAAAAAATAGCATAAATTTAATGTTATTTGCCATGAGGGACTTCTAAAAATCTAAATTTGGGAAAAAACAAACTAATCCAAGTAGCTCAATGATTAATATGAACTTACAAAGATTTTCCAAGGACGAAATGATGTTTTTGATCCTGCAAAAGAACTTACATCAACTATTTAACCCAATCCTACAACAAGAAATCATTAATACTAAATGTAGAAATAGAAAGAAACAAGAACAAGAGATGCATGTGAATAAGAAGTGAAAAGAAGCAAAAAAATGATACAAAAGGGCTCTAAGGCTCTTGGGATGGCCAAGCCCAAGGAAAATTAGAGTCCTATGAAGGAGACTAGGATCTAGAAGTTGAACATGTCACCAATATTCATTATTTCCATCAATACAATTACATCTATGCAAGAAATGACAGTGGAGCTGCAAAAATACGAGTTCTCTCCACAAGAAGACTAAGAAAAATCTACCCCTAGAGGAAAATTAGACTTGGTACTTATACAAAATGATTAGGAAACATTTCCCATGAAAGGAGGAAGCTTTCCCCACCAAAATCCCTTGATTAGTGGATCTGGTTCCCAATACTAGAAATCTGCATTAAATGGTAGGGAACACATTCCTAGATTTTCTCAATCATTGGAGCTCCACAATTTGTGACATAATTCCATAATATATTGTTGTTTTATTATTTAATATTGATCCTCCTGTAGTAGGGAGAAAGTCCCTAAATTATCTCCTCCTCCAAATCTTCATAATCTGCCCAATATTCTCTCAATATTCCACCAAAATAAATAATATTAAGCACAAATATGTAATTATTCATAAACCTTCCTAATGAACATATTAAAGTTAAAAATACATTATCTAATGCAAAAGAGAGGCTTAATGTGCTGAAGGATGGTTATATTAGCCTTAATTTATGTCTAATTTAGAGGCATGGGCCTTTATTTATGTCAAATTTAGAGGCTCATCGTTCTGCATATTCTTGTATTGGCTAGAAATATGATTTATGTAAGCATGATGGATGATGCAGGTGTAAAATTAGTGTTTGAGAAAGATACTTGAAAGATAGTTTAGGGAGCACTAGTATTGATGTGGGGAGTTCAAATTTGAAATATGTACAAGCTTCTGGGTAGCACTGTTATTGATGGGTGCAACAATTTTTTGGTTCCTGAAAGTGGAGCATAAAATTTAGTGGTCTTTGGAGAAAATACCATGCTATGGCATCAAAGGCTTGGACATATTGAATATAAGGGCTTTCAAATACTGCGTGATAATGG
This sequence comes from Pinus taeda, assembly GCA_000404065.3. Taxonomy (NCBI): domain Eukaryota; kingdom Viridiplantae; phylum Streptophyta; class Pinopsida; order Pinales; family Pinaceae; genus Pinus; species Pinus taeda. The sequence goes on along the minus strand of APFE030948580.1, from coordinate 89,746 downwards.
TATGGTATAATGTATGTATAATTTCTCTTTGGACTTTGATTTCTATGAACATTGTGTATATGGGAAGCATAATCATGTGAGTTTCTCCTCTGGTGCTAATAGGGCAAAAGGGATATTAGAGCTTGTGCTCAGTGATATGTTTGGACCTGTTTCAGTTCCATATCTAGGTAAATTTGTGTACTATGTATTATTTATAGATGTCTTCTCAAGGAATACATGGATATATTTCCTCAGGAAGAAATTTAAGTCTTTGACGGGTTTATAAAATTTAAGGCTTTGGTGGAAAATCAGATGGAGAAGAAGAGTAAGGTGTTGAGAACTGATAATGGTGGAGAGTTCTACAAGAAGTAATTTGAAGAGTTATGTAAGAAGTGTGATATAGCACGAAAAAATACTACTCCATACACACCTAAAAAAAATGGATTTGTAGACAGAACGCAGAGGATGTTGATGGAAAAGGCAAGAAGCATACTCAATGGTGTTAAGTTAGGACAAGAATTGTAGGTAGGGGCAGTGGAGATTGCATGTTACCTATTTAATAGATCACCTTCATCAGCGTTGGAGGCTAAGACTCCACATGTGGTATGGACTGGTAAGAAACCCTCTCTTTCAAGTCTCAGGGTATTTGGCTACAATGCATATGTACAAGTTCCAAAGGATAAAAGAACCAAGTTGGATAGTAAATATGAAACATGCATATTTATTGGGTATAAGGATAGTTTAAAAGGTTATAAGATTTGGAACCCAAAAAAAAGGAAGGTTGTGTACAGCCGAGATGTGGTGTTTAAAGATGTGAAAGATGTTATTAAACATGTCCTAGTAAATGAACTTGAAAAGATAGAGTTTCAATTGAATGAGGAAGAATCAGATTCTACAACAGAATAAGAATCAGAAGAGAAAGAGCCACATGCTCGAGTTTTGAGAAGATGTATGTTGTCCATATACTTTCTGTTCAATTTTTTCTTTATCCATTACTGATGATGATCCCAAAACTGTCAGGGAGGCAGTGGATTCAGAGGATGGAAAACTCTGGAAAGAGGCCATGGTTATTAATGACATATTTGGACAAAAATGAGGCTTGGGATCTGGTGGAGTTGTCAGCTGGAAGGAAACCCATTGGAAACAAATGGGTGTTTAAGAAGAATATGAATGCAAAAGGCTATGTGGAGAAATGAAAAACGTGTGGTTGGTGGCAAAATGTTATTCTCATGTGTCAGGAATTGATTTTGGTGATATTTTTTTCTCTTGTTTCCAAGTTAGTTTGTATTAGATTAATTTTATTTGTTGATGTTGCTTTTGATTTTGAGGTAGAACAAATGGATGTGATGAAAATATTTCTTCACAGGGATCTGGAAGAAGAGATCTACATGAAGAAACTTGAAGGATTTGCGGTGAAGGGTAAGAAATAATTTGTATGCAAGTTAAAAAAGTATATGTATGGGCTAAACAATCACCAAGGATGTATATATATATATATATATATATATATATATATATATATATACAGGGACTTGGCTTCACAAGGAACAAAGTGGATCATTGTGTGTATTTTAAATTAGTTAGTGACCTTGTTATTTATTTGATCTTGTACGTGGATGATATGTTGCTGATTGGAAATGACAAAAAAAATTTCTAGTATTTGAAGACCCAATTGTCCTACAAATTTGACATGAAGGATCTTGGTTCTGCAAACCATATTTTGGGCATGGAAATTAAATGATATCGAGCAAAGAGGAAGCTCTGGTTAAACCATAGGAAGTATGTTGAAACAATATTGTAGAGGTTTAATATGCAGGATAATAAACCGGTGAAGATTTATATTCTTGTAGGTGTAAAGTTATCTATTGAACAATGTACCAAGACACAAGAAGAGGAAGAGGAAATGTCCCGTGTTCCACATGCAAGTGCAGTTGGTAGCTTGATGTATGCAATGGTTTGCACCAAACGAGACATTGCATGTGCAGCGGGAGTATTAAGCATGTTTATGTCAAAACCAAGGAAGGAGCATTGGACAACAGTGAAGGAGGTTTTTAGGTATTTGTGTGGCACTAGTGATTATGGTTTATGATACCAAGGAAGACCAACATTGGACAAAGTTTTGGACATTCATGGCTTTGTTGATGTAGACTGGGCTGGAGATGTGGATCGAAGAGCATCTACATGTGGGTATGTGTTTAACCTATCAAGAGGAGCAGTCAGTTGGATGAGTAAGAGGTAGTTTGTAGTGTCACTTTCAACTATAGAGGTTGAATACATGGCAACCACTCATGCAAAAAAGGAAGTAGTTGGGTTGTAGATATTGTGTTCAAGTACGGGGTTGGTACAACAAGCTATGAGGATAGACTATTACAACCAAAGATACATTTTCTCAGTAAAGAACCCTACTTATCATTCGAAGACAAAGCACATTGATGTTCACTATCACTTTGTGAGGGATATGGTTGAGGACAAAAAGTCATTGCTTTAAAAGTTGTACACTTTGAAGAATGTTTTAGATACATTGACAAAGTCTGTGAGCACTAAGAAGTTTTATTGGTGTAGAGAAACAATGGGAATTGCAGGCCTGGACCAATGACTAAACTCTCCTGTGACCCCCTGTGTGGAAAGAAAACAACAAGTGGGAGAATGTTGGGTATGTGTTATATTCTTTCCACGACTAGTTGGGCGGACCTACCCATGGTTTTGTGCATGTAGTTTGCACAAGATTTTGGGCATGATGGTTTTTTTTCCATGGTATTTTGTAGATCTAGTCAAGGGAACTACGGTTATGTTCTAATCCAGGGTTAGTGGATTGGGGTTAATGAATGCTTCGACATATGTAATATATATATATATATTATATATTGTATCATTTAAAGAAGTATAATGAAAAATCAATCTAGTAGTCTTGGTTTTGGGTTCTAGGGGAAAATCTATGTGTATATTTGTTTTAAGTTATCTATTATATATTTTTTTGTTTTAAGAATTCGTTTGTAGGTAATTTATGTATAGGGTTAAAACCTAAAAATAAGGAAAGCTTCACTGTTGTGTTGACTGTTGTTGACTTTTTAGAGTTTTAATCCTTCATCAAGCTGATCATATTTACATTGGTTTGGGTAATCTGCAAAAGTCAATTCACATTGACTTTTTCATCATTGTGTTTTATTGGACATTATCTCTTTGCTAAACATTTGATATTTGATAATACGAAGGATTGATTAAGGGTTTTACCCATCTTGGGGTTTTTCCTTGGCTTTAGCCAAATATTGGTGTTATCTTGTCTTGACTTGTCTTCTACATTTATTGTTTATGTTCTATCTACAATTGCTGTCAATGTGAATTAGTGGTTTATGTGATTGCTATTGGCAATTAAAGTGTAATTAACATTGGGAAAATCGAATACATTGAAGTAATTGTTGCAAGCATAGAACATACCACTGTTATCTAAAATTAACATGGAATCAGAGCTTAGGTGAGGACAAGGCCAAGCAAGAGAAAAGGAACTCACCAAGATATTTGTTGGCAATGACTAGTTTCCATGGCTACTACCTCATATTTCAAGATTGAGGATAAGCTCAATGCAAGTCATATTATCATACCTGGAAGATGCCTCTTTATTTGACCTTGGAGGAGCATGAAGTATTGGACTATGTGCAAGGGAAAGTAGTGGAGCCTTCAAATGGACTTGTTGCTGCTAGAACAAGATATAGAAAAGGTGATTTCAAAACTAAGAAAATTTTGACTGACTCCATTTAAAAGTATTTGGTTGCCTCTATTTATGGTTTAGGAACTTCTAAAGATATGTATGATAAGATGGTTTGGATGTTCAAAGTGAAAAATGAAAATCAAATCCTCTTTCTCAAGAACAAAGGATATTAAGATGGATAAAGGAGAGTCTATTCAATCTTATTTTATGAGAATAACTCAAATCAAGAATTACATTCTATCTATTGATGAAGTTACTATTGACAAGGAACTCACTCTCATTTCTCTGGGATGTATTTCAAAACCATGGGACACATTTGTCACCACCATTCTTAATAATGACAAGATACTTGGTTTGGATGAGCTACTGGTTAGATTCACTCAAGAGGAAACAAGGATTATGGAGAGAGATAAGTCCTACAATCAAAATGAACCTATTGTTTTCTATACACATTCTAAAATAAGGAATGATGTTGGTCCATCTAATTCAAGGAGACAAGGTCAGGGATCTAAGAAGGGATTCAAAGTAAGAGGAAAAGGAAGATGTTACAATTGAAAAAATCTCTGCCACTATGCTAGGGAGTGTCCTCACAAGAAAATTCCTCCAAGGGATGACAACAAAAAGAAAAACAACAATTAGAAAAGAAATAAAAATCAAAGAAACAACATGTATAACAATAAAGGAAAGAGGAATTCTCTCGCTTTGTGAGAAGGAAATAATTGACCTACCAAGAGGAACCAAGTATGTTAAGAATAATTTTATATAAATAATATGAGTTCTATCTTACTTGTGCTCTATCTATTTCCTCTCCTCCATATACTTTGGATCATTGGTTAATTGATAGTGGAGCCTCAAGGCATTTCACTAGATATAAGGAGGCCTTCTCAAATTTAGTTGAGAAGAAAATTGTGTTAGAAATAATGGAAATCAAGACACTACTGATAGGGGGGGTGAATTAGTAGTGTGGCCAAATTATACATTTTTCACAAATTATACTTTTCAACCACTTTAGAAATTATTCATGGATCAACAACACAACTCATCAATGCAGAACATAACATCATAAACATCAAGCACATGGCAATATATACACAAGACAACAATCTTCCTTTTATTACAAGCTTCAATTGCATTACATCATTACCCCACAAGATACTACTTGTAGGTTTATCAGTTGCTACTGAAAGGAAATTCTATCCATGCTCGTTTATGAGCTACCACTAAAAGTGACTGCTGCCCTTACTCATTTACCAATACTCACTAGAAGGAACTCTTGCCCTTGCTCCATTACCAGTCTCTACTGAAAGGGACTCTTACCCTTGCTCATTTATCAGTCTCTACTGAATGGGACTCTTTCCCCTGCTCATTTACTAGCACACAGTAGAAGGAGATACTACCCTTGATATGCAAGCTACCACTTTCCAGCCTTGTTGATCCATCTTTCATCCATTTTCAAACTAGAACCAATAGGCCACTTATGTCACAATCCAACAAATATCCTTCCCTTCCAGTTCTTACTAAATCCACCTTAAAAACACCTACAACAATCTTTGATCACTGATAAAATCGCCTTCAACAATGTCTCATTATTGAACACACCTACTTGATCAAATCACCAACCATACATACCTGCAACATCAATCACTAATCCATTATTTTCCTTCTCAAACACCTTTGAGACACCAATATTTCTCTCTAATTCACCTTTGGCGCATACCAAAACTACTATGCGTCACGTTGCACCAACAACCTCTAATCCACACCCTCTTCTCTGCCTCCATAATTTTGCTACTTGAATTCTGCTTATAAATATTTATGGACTGATATTTTTTTGCTTCAATTTTTGGTTAACTTGTTCTTTGATCTGTTGCATGGTTTTCTTATTTTTGTCTTTGTCCTATTCATTTCAGTCCTTTGACTGTGTTCAACAATTTATCAACCTTAAACAAACTTTTTATGCGAGTTGAATCGAGTTTATTTGCTTTGTTTTAACATTCTGGCCTTTTATAGGTTTTAGCTAGGTTTCTTTTATTTATATTCATAGTTATTTTTGGTTGAACTGTCAATTCTGTTGCGAAATTGATAGTTCCACTTAATTCTGAACTTAAACTCTTTTTGCATTGGTGCCTTTCTACTTTCTTATCATAGGACCAGGTCTCCGCAACCACTGGTTCAAGGCTTTAGGCGCTTATCCTGTTTAATCCCTTCACATGCCAAAATTATTTGTTAATAGCTTCACACCATTGGTCTCATTTCTAAGAGAAATGATCATGGTTCAAGGCTTATCCCCTAGCCCCTTCTAACTATAGGTATTACCTTGTGCCCTCTTTACAAATCCTCAGGGTCTATCATTTGGGTTGATGTGTCCGGTGGGGACCACCTGCCTGTACTTTGATTGGTGTTGCCTACTTTAGTTGTCTATCCTCCATGTCCCAGCGCTCGTTGTCCGACACTTTCGTTGTCCTCTATTAACAAACCCGTAGAGGTCTATCCTATGGGATGAGTTGTTCTAGTGGGGTCCTCCTTTTGTAGCAAGAGCCAATAAGAAATCTCTTTGGGCTTAGTCATCCACCTCGTTATCTCGACACCTCTTGCTCGGTGCATCCCTTTTGCGCAATATTGATAACCCACTGGGATGACATCACCTTTGCTACATGTCAGAATGTGATAAGTGAAACGTAACACTAAAGTATGAGCCCTTTGGGTGCCTAAAAGTGCCAAAGATGACTGCCACATGTCCATCATTGATTGGACAATGCTGACATCATCATTTTCATCATCTAGGCCAATTGCATGCTGCCACCTATCCTTCCAGAGGAGTGAGAAAGGGTCCCCAAGGCCTTTGTTTTGTGAGAAACTTCCTTTGTTAATAAAATACCACCAAGTTCAAGAAACCGAGTTCGACACCACTCAATTGTGCTTTGTGGTATTAAGGGGAGTGGTCCTGAAGTGGTTCTCCATCATTGATCTACATGATAAATGGTTGGGAAACCACCTCCTAACACCTCGAGACCTGACAAGACTTCTATCTATAGGGACGTCAAAATTCTGTCACATGGACCGACACCTATATCTCATTGCTTAACCTTGTGCTCCCCAACCAATTTTTCAGGCTCGCCCTCAGCAAGCTAAGCTATCATAGTGGGGACCTCCTGCTCGAATCCTCATTGATCGTCTCTCTACTATAATGTCCCAACATCCACTACCTGGCACTTTCTCTTTGTGCACCCTTTGCAATCCTTTGGGCTGCACCTATTGGGTTGCCTCCGCCGAGCCAAGTTGTAATGTGGGCTCCACTTGCGACCAATGGAAAGTCACTCTGCTACTTTGTTGTTTGCCACGTCTACCCAAAACTCCTTTTGGATGCTCTGCCAGGGTTCTCCTGTGGGTTTGGCATTTGTGCCAACTTTGGCTATTCACCAAAAGGGTTTCCAACCACCTCTTTAACTATGCTAACTTTGACTTGAGTCAAGAAACTTTGACTGGCTCTATGTTTTGAACCAAGAGGCCATTTCTAGATTTCTACATACTATTGGAAATCTCTTTCAGAGCTCTTCCCATCTCAGTGGGTTTCGTCTACATCTACAATGATTTGCTACACAAGAAATAGATCCAATTTCTTCACACATTCTAATCATATTTTCCATTCTTTTCCATTGCCTTTACTAGTTGTAATTCTTTTTCCTTTGCCTTTGCCATTAATGCCAACACATTTCCAACAAACTAATCTAAAGATTATACTTGGAGATAATGCCACCTACCTCGTAAAAGGGATAGGAACTGTCACTTTTCACTTGAATTATGGTCAAACCATACATCTTCAAGAAGTCTTGTATGTGTCTGATTTAAAGAAGAATTTGGTGTCTATTTCTATGATGGAAAACAAAGGTTTTAAGGAAGATTTCGTTGATGGAAAGGTACGTATATGGAATATAAACTTTAAAGATGTTTTAACTCTTGGATTTAGGGTTGAGGGTATTTATCAAGTTAGTGTAAGTCCTTTGGGAGCATTGTCAATTGATATCTCTATTCAATGTGAGCTATGGAACTGGAGGTTTTCCCACTTACATTACAAAGCCTTACCCGGGGTAGGGAAGATGGTCATGGGATGCTTGAGTTTCATATGAACCATGAAGGATTCTGTCAAGGTTGTGAAACTGGGAAACATACAAAGGGACCATTCCCTTCTAGTGAAAGAAAGACATCTCATATTCTTCAATTGATCCATTTTGACCTATCTCGTGCCTTGCCCATAACTTCATTAGGAGGATAGATATACTATGCAATTTTTGTGGATGAATTCTCACACAAAACGTGAATTTATTTCTTAAAGAGGAAGGATGAAGTGTTCATGTGGTTTCATTATTTCAAAGCGTTGGAGGTGAATCAAACATGAAAGAACATAAAGACGTTGAGGACTGATAATGGAACTGAATATGAATCCAATGAATTCAATGACTTTTGCAGAGAGGTTGTCATTAAGAGGGAGAAAAATGTTCCACATACTCCAAAGCAAAATGGTGTTTTTGAAAGAAAGAATCGAACAATTATGGAAGCCACACGTGAAATGATCTATGATCAAGGTATATCAAAATTCTTGTGGGGAGAAGCTACTAACATTGTTTTATATGTTCAAAATATGAGCCCTCATCAATCCATTAATTTCAAGACACTACATGAAGTTTTTACTTGTAATAAGCCTGATGCTTCTCATTTTAGAATCTTTAGTTGTCCTATATATTTTCATGTGCCTAAAGACAAAAGGAATAAGTTGGAATCTTCTAGGAAGAAAGTTATATTTGTTGGATACAATGAAAATTCAAAGGCATATATAATTTATGTACCTGGTCAAAGCGATGTAGAAGTAAGTAGAGATGTTACCTTTGATGAAGACACTGCCCTTGGGAAAGTGAGAGATCTCCCCATTTCATGAAAGGATGATGATGCTGTTGAAAAATAAGAAGAACCTCTGGTGGATGAGCTCATGCTCGATGTTGATGTCTCGAACGATCCTCTTGATCCACCTCCTTGTGATCCTTCTACCTCATGGAAAAGACCACTATGGCTCAAGGATACACTTGAAGATGCTGAAAAACATGTCGCCCCAAGTGGAACATTTAGGGAAAGTAATAATCCCAACAAGTATCAAGGGTACTTGGCTACCATGAGTACTATCATTCAAACTAAACCTAGCACCTTTGAAGAAGCCATGAAGCATCAGGTATGGAAAGATGTGGTGGATGAGGAGTATGAAACGATCATGAAAAATGATGTCTCAGAAATGGTTCTTAGACCCAAGGGAAAGTACATGGTTAATTCAAAATGGATTTACAAAATTAAACATGAACTGATGGAAGTAATGAAAAGTATAAGGTAAGCTTTGTGGCTCGTGGTTTCTCTCAAAAGGAAAGAGTGGACTATGATGAAATATTTTGACTCGTTGCTCGATATATCACTATCTAATCCATAATTGCTTTTGTTTCCAATCAAGGATGGAATCTACATCAAATAGACATCAAGACTGCTTTCTTGCATGGCCCACTTAAGGAGGAAGTCTACTTGGAACAACCTTAGGGGTTTGAAGCACAAGATCATAGGACACATGTATGCAAGTTGAAGAAATCCCTCTATGGGTTAAAGCAAGCCCCTAACACTTGGTATGAGAGGATTTATAGTTATCTTATGAAGCTAGGATTTGCAAGGAGCTGTATTCATTTACATGCCACTTATTTTGGTCTTGTATGTTGATGATCTATTTCTAACTGGTGCAGACCCTCTCATTTATCAATGCAAGAGGGAGTTGACTCCCAAATTTGAGATAAAGGACCTAGGATTGATGCATTACTTCCTAAACTTAGAGGCCTGTAAAAAGCCAAGTGATATTTTCCTTTATCAAGTAAAATACATTGTGAAGTTGTTAGAAATATGTGGTATGGTGGAATGCAAGACTGTGTCGACTTCGACGGAACAAAACTTGCAAAAGTGTTGCTGGTCCCAAATTGGAAAATCCTTCTGAAGATATACAACTTATGGAGGCCTTGATGTTCTTGGTAAACTCCCAACCTAACATATGCTTCGCTGTAAATATTTTGAATCAATTTATGGTTGAGCCTCATCATGTACATTGGGTTGTTGCAAAGAATCTCTTAAGATATCTTCATGGCAATATCAACTATGGTCTAAGGTACATTGTCGAGAATATGAGACTACATGGATATTCTGATGTTGACTGGGATGGCAACGTGGGAGATAGAAAAATCACATTTATATGCTTCTTCTCTTTGGGATCTTCTTCAATTTCTTGGATGAGTAAGAATAAAAAATCGGTTGCTCTAAGCACCACTAAGGTTGAATATATTGTAGCTAGTATGGCCTGTTGTGAAGCTATTTGGTTGAGAAAACTCTTATGTGAGTTATTTGAGCATATGTTGGATACCACCACCATTTATTGTGATAAACAAAGTGGGATTTTCCTTTCAGATAATCTTGTGTTCCACGACTGCTCCAAGCATATTAATATCGGGTACCACTTTATTCGGGATGTGGTACAACTAGGAGAAATAAGGCTCCAGCACATCAGGACTGATGAGCAGGTTGTTGACATCCTCACAAAGCCCTTCGGGAAGGCCAAGTTATTAGCCTTCTAAGAGATACTTGGAGTAATGGAAATACCCTCCTTTGAGGGTCCTATTTGAGATGAACATTGAGCTCTGAGAGCTTCTAGGGGGAATGGGGTACTTATTGGAGCTATATGAGCACAAGGTGAATGGTTCACCTTCCCCTATGGAGTATATACTCCAACCATTGAGAATAGGGTAAGTGGTTAACTTTCCCCTATGGTTGATGAAATTTGCATAGGATGAGTGGTTCACCTTCTCCTATGGCATATGGGCAGTTTGAGTGGTTCACCTTCTCCTATGGCATATGAGCAGGATGGCAGTATGGGCTGTTGGGAAGTACCTCTCATTTGTCAAATGAGTTGGGAAAAGTGGTTAGAGACCATAGCACTACAAATGGATGCATTGTGTATTTTGTACTCGCTATGTCTAGGATGTGTGGTGTTAAACAACTTGATCTCCCATGATCAAGCCCGATTGGGGTTCTAACCCTAGTTTTGTAGATTGAATTTCGTTAGTAGAGAGTGATAATGTCTTGTGACACACTCTCGATCAATCCTTCTTATTATATATATCAATCTTCAACAGAGATGAGACAAGCTGCAAATATAGTACATGATGATCAAGATGGCATGATTATGGATGGATATTGGCAAGTGGAATTCTCCCTAGTTGAGAGGGAGTGTTAAAATTTGCAAATAGGGAAAAATTCCACTTTGGGAAGCTCATTAGCCTAAGATGATTATTGGACAGTATTCCTTTTCGAGAGGCAATTCATATAAGGAGAAATATGTTTTTGATGGCAAGCCCACAAGAGCACAATTGGTGAAGGTCAACTTGGGGTCAAATTTGACAAATTGATCCCCCTCCAATGCATATAAATAAAGGAGACATCCAACCTCATTTGGAACATTCACTCACACAACACTCTCTCTCCTCATCTGATTGGTTTGTATATCTGACGTAGATACTCATCCACACCTATGGAGTTTCTTGGGCTAATCTGACCTACATTGACTTTTTGTTTGAGGAGACTTTGACCAACATTGACTTCTGGACTTTAGAAGGAATCTTTGACTATTTTTTTACCAGGGATAGGTTTGTCCAAGCAGGATGCATTATATGGCACAGAAACCAAGGCAAAATGAGTTGTTTGAACAAGGTTGACAATAGAGTTGTAGGATTGTTTTGACCGCAAGTTGACTAAATGATTTGACTAGGTTTGACCATTGATTTTTTGACTATTTTTATTGTTGTTTGATCACCAAGAAAGGTCAAGTTTGACTAAGGTTGAAAAAACTCAAGAAGGAAAGTTTGACTGTTGTGTTGACCATTGACTAGTTAGGGAAAGTTGACTGTTATTGACTTTTCAAAATTGCAGTCCTTCATTAAGCTGATCATATTTACATTTGTTTGAGTAATTTTCAAAATTCAAGTGACATTAACTTTGAATTGCATAATTGTACTCTATTGAACATTCTCTCTTCGTTGAACAGTTGATATTTGACAATAAGAAGGATTAATTAAGGTTTTTCCCCATCTTGGGGTTTTTTTCCTTGACTTTAGCCAAATATTGGTGTTCTCTTGTCTTGACTTGCCTTCTACATTTATTGTTTATGTTCTATCTACAGTTATTCTCAATGTGAATTAATGGTTTATGTGATTGTTATTGGAAATTAAAGTTGAATTAACATTGGGCTAATAAAATACATTGAAGTAGTTGTTGCAAGCATAGAACATACCATTGTTATCTAAAATTAACAAGGGGATACCCAACATGTCAGTAATTCAAATGGTAAAGGTATTGAGGATGGAGATAAGAAATGGAGTAGATTCTTTGAATATTGTAAAATTAAAATGTGGTAATGAATAAGCCAATACTTCTTGTACTATTTCCAAGGTCCAACAAGAGAGCCAAAAATATGAGAAATCTAACTCAAATACTGTGAAGGAAAATTCAAGTCATGATGTTAATGAAGAAATGTTATCAGTGGAATGGATATGGTTACTTATATTATGATTAACCTACAACAAAAGAGAATAATAATATGGAAAATTGAACCCAAAATGATGGAAGGCATGAAGATTTGAAAAAATGAAGACCACTAATGAGCATTGAACACATGTGCATGTGAAAAGAAAAAGGTTTGTAAATAGCAATGGACATAAATTATTGGATGAGGATCTTACAAAAGGGAATGTAATTGCATATGCATGTGATGATGAGGATGTTAAGGATATACTAAGCTTCCCCTTGGGATATCACCCAATGTCAAACAAGAGGCAATTTGTTAGTCAAGGCTTGACACAAGTCTTCCTATTTTTAGGTTAATTTGTGTTGAATTTGCAGCTATGGTTGGTCTTCCTATTGATTTATTTATTGATGTGCGTTTTCATAAAAAGCATGTTCTTCATGCTCATAAGAAAATGAAACTTTTGTAATTTAAAATTTAAAATTATTTGTTTTGGCAATGCAAGTGTTCAAGTTAGCTCAGCCAATGTTGGCACTTGTTCGACCCATGTAATCTCTATATATTGGTGTTATTTTTCCACCGCTCCAAGCATTCGATTTGAGCATCATCATTGTATCTTTTGATCCTATGAAGCTCAAAAAGGAAAAATAACAAAGAGAAAAGTGCACCGAAATTTTATATGGCATATCTCTTGAAGAACCAAGTTTTTCTGAGCATTATTTCATTGTTACAAGGGCTGAAATATTTGTGTTTTGCATCCTTGGTTGAAGGTTGATGGTCTATGGAATCTTTATTGAATGAAGTTGAAATATTTATGTTGAATGAAGCTAAAATATCTATGTTGCAAGGTACTGAAACTCTAAGACCTTTCTCTATTGAAAGAGGACCAAGACTTTGTGAAAAGGGTCAAGCTTATGAATTTATCTCTATGATAAAAGGGTTCACATTTCTTGTGGAAGAGGGAGCCAAAATTCTCTATTCTCTTATGGTTGTCATCAGATTGAGCAAGCGGACTTGAACAATTGTTGGATGCACTTTGTGGTTAGCTTTTCCATAGCCTTGCCTTTGATATTTCTTGTTGAATTGGTTCTCTAAGAAAATATTTGTTGGGTTTTTAACTCAAGTGGGTTTTCCCAGGGTAATCATTGTGTTGATATTGTGCTATGTTATCTTTGTTTTCTCATTCTTGTATGGTTGATCTTCCGAAGTATATTTTTTTTGATAAAGAAGTTGTAATTGTTAAAAGGATTGTATATATAATCATCATAAGTAATTATCAATGTTTATAAATCAATACATTGTTCTAGAATTTTAACAATTTGGTTAACCTACAAAATGTTAATTTTGCAAACAAAAGAAAAAATTACAAATTTCAAAGGTAAAAATCAAAAGGAAAGAAAATTCTCAAGAAAGAGAAAGTATATTTTGATGTAGGAAACTTAAAAGTTGTTGTGGGCCACTAGGACATTGTTAGAGAAAACTACAAAGGCACGAGATTTAGAAATTGAGAAAATAAAAAGGAGGGTTGTTGAACGAAAGAATATTATGGTTCTTAGATCTCTATTTGTTGAACCACTATCATACAAGCTCTTAGTGATGAATCGATAAATTCATCATAGAGAACTTCCAAAGGTAGGGCAACACAATATTTAATTCTCAGTATGTGAAAGGCCATTGCAAGAAATATGGAAGACATAATCAAGTCATTTCTAGACAATTTAGGAGTAGTTTAGAGAGTTATTGAAAATCAGGAAAATCCCTTCATAAATAAGAGGAAAACTACTCAATGGTCAATCCCAATTTGTTTGACTCTAATTTGGTATGGTAGTTACCAACTGATATTTGGGGTTAGTGAGCCACCAAAGAAATTTCTCCACTGAAGGAGACTAACATTGAAGCTTTCCTAAATCATAAACATAATTCTAATCTATTAAACTGAAATAAAACTAATTAGCCTATCTAACCTATCTCAGCTAAGAGAAAAACGTAATTGATTAGATACATAAATAAATTACTAATTACTAAGAGAAGAAACAACTCATAATACTAGAAATTTTCAAGCACTTATCCATCGCAACTTATAGAATATTACGACATGCATTCCTATATCTAATGAGAGTCTTTTGGAATTTTTTTTTTATACATAATGGAAAAACTATCATAACTCAATTGTCAAACTAATAGTGGGGACAAATATCATTGACTTTTATCAATGAATGCAAGTTAACTCATCACCATTATTCAAGGAACACCATGCCACCTGGAATTACTTGCTAGTAGTTTATAAGGGGGAAAGGTTTCAATCCTACTAGATGCCTCTAAGTCTTGGGCCATTAACCTATTTCCTTACGTTTTAGGAATATGAGTTCTTAGCCAAGCAGAAGCAGTTTTAGGGCATACTCCAAGCCCATGGAAAACTTAAACACATTAAGAAAATAAATCTTACATGAAAAATGGATAAATAAAATAAAATAATACAACTCACAAAAATGCAATCATGCAATTGAATCCAAAGTAAAATTGATCCAAAAGATTTTGGTTTTCAAACTTCTATTAAATACCTGAAAGAATATACAAGTTTCATTACAGGCTTTTCCAACATTGAAGCAAACAACAACATTTGAACAAAAAAATCATAGGAATATGTGAACTCTCTTCCATCCATTGACCTCTCCTTCCATCTATGATTGTAATTTCAAGTATGCACAATAGCATGGGATTTCCTCCATAATGTCAACTCACCTACTTTAAAGAGATAATTCTTTTCATAGTAAAATAAAATGGTTTCATCCAACCTTTTATTTGTTACGTCCACCCAAATATGAACCAGATATTCATTAAATTAATTTGGAATGCCCACATCTTAACAAAAAGAATACAAATAATCTTGTTATCAATCTCTTCTTCCCTTTCAAATTTAAGATTTAAACCTTGAATTAAAACATTCTGGTTCATAACAATCTCACACATTATCTCCTTAAAACTTGAAATTTATTCAAAATAAAAACAAATTCATTAATTATAAATATAAAATATTTTACTTAAACCCTTTCTAAAAATGCAAATTAAAATATAATAAATGAATATTTTATTATTTCATAATAACATGTACTCCTTTCAATCAAACAAAAAAAGAATAATATTAAAAATTTATACAAAGTTAAAGAATACTAAAAGGTCAACAAACTAATTAATTACACTAAAGGCTTTTTTGTTGTTGTGAGGTTTTATGAGGTAAAACTGTAGAGATTCGTAAGCCGACACTGTAGATATCTTCCATGTGGCATTTGTAAAACTCAGCCCTCCATTTAATGCAATCGCCTTCCCTCTCCATTTAACGTCGTCGTCGCTCTCCACCCTCCATGTAACCCCGTCATCATTCTTCCTTTACACCCTAATTTGCAAATACTAAATATATATATATATATATATTAATATATATATATATATATATATTAATATATATATATTATATATATATATATATATGCATTTCTTCATTCATGGCTTCTTTAACCTTCTCCATTGTGATCTTGAGTGATATTTCCATGATTTTGTGAGATCATTTCCTTGGTTTTGTGCTCCTTTTACAACAAACTTGTAGTTAATGAATAGGTGTTTTCTTTCCATTTCACTAGCTACAAATTTTAGTAAACCACTAGCCCAATTCATTTTTCTTGCAATTTTTCTACAAATTTATGAGTTTCAGTAAAATAAATGTGTGAACTTTCAGAATTTACAATCAAGATAAGAATTTAGAGAACTTTCAAAATTTTCCATAAAAAATAACTAAACTAAATTATATAATTTGAAAATATTTTGAAATCTACTGTTATCCATCACAACCACACTTCCCTTCACGTGGAGCCAAAACAATCAGCCAAGACCTTTCCAAAAAGGTCGCACCTTTCTCAATGCATAGCCCCTCTCTTGTAATGGATTTCATGCAACCAAATAGAAATAACATACAAAGGATCTCCAGATATCTAAACAAATTCATCAATATCCATTACATGAGGAGGAGGCTTTTTGTTTGTTTGTTTGTTTTTAAGAAAAAAACCGTCTGTTTTAATATTATGAATAAAATAGTACATTCTTATGATGGACAAATTGTCCTCATAAACCTTGAGATATACACATCTTGATAAACTACCTTGGAAAAAGCTTCTCCCCTTACATCCATTGATACTAATGCCTAAAAGTTACATAATGGTACTATTTGCTCTCATCCATTTTTTCAATTACACAAAGTCTAATAAGTGGATCAGATCCTTTACATTTCTGAAGATCACATACTTAATGTACTCTTTTCTTATATGATTTCTATACAAAATTAGCTACAAAATTTATACAAAACTTAAAACAAAAAGAGACATAAATTTAATATGTTATCTGCTATGAGGCTCTACTTTTTTGATCCCGCTTCAGTGATCTATCCCGACACTTTTAGATTTTCAACTTCTATCTCCTCTGCTCCCATTTTCATCATGATGTGCATGCCTTCTTCTGTGTCCTGTAGTCCCTTTTTCAATAATTCATCCGCTGATTTGTTATGTGCCCTGTTGATGTGCTCAATGGAATAATTCTTAAAATAACTCCAAATACATTTTATACGTCTCAGCCAACCTTGTAGTGAAGTTTGTTGAATGTTTTTCTTCCCATTAACATGGTCTATTATACATTTGGAATCATTAGACATTATACTAATTTATGCAGTGGCATCATTTGTTATTTCCTCAATTGTGTTTCCATCCAATGTTCACTAACTACATTTTCCCGGATGAGCTGGCAAATTCCTCTCATTATTCTTGTAATGGCACTGCACTTCTGTCTTCTTGTTACGATTTTGTGTGATGCAAATCAGTTGTGACACTTATCATATCAAAACAAAAACTTATAATAATTTTTTCCATAGTAAAAACTTCAAATGTATAAAGGAGGCTATAGTTAAAAATTGCAATTTATTTTTTAATTTAATATCGTTTTTGTATACTTGTTGAATGACCAAAACTTACTTTAAAAGATTAAATCAAATCAGACAATTATAATGTTTATTCAAGGTATATAATAAAGAAAATCATGTTTACTATCCAATCAAATAAATTTTCGATAAAAATTTAGAATGGTAGAGGTAAGTTTCATTTTGTATTTTCTTGTTTTTAGAACTTAGATTACAAGTTTATTAATTAAACAAAACATTGAAAATAGATTGAAGAGAAAAATGTAACAATTATGTAAAATTTGATTGTTTATCCAAATTGAAAATGATAAGCTTGTTTTAAAAAAATTGTATACATTTTTTTCAAATGTGATTAGTATATGATTAACTTGCGTATATATTTTTTCAAAAATTTAGGTAATGCCTTTCTATTACTTCCAATAACAGGAATTACATCATAAATTTCCATGTCCAGATGGTCTCAACCTGCGCATGGGGAAACCAAGTGATGTTGACCATATGGTTGCATTATAACTAGTCAAAAAATGAAAATGTCTAAGTTTTTCCAATAGAGCTAAATGAACATAACTATCTTTATATCCTCTAATATCTACTATCATATACCATATAGCCAAAAAACCTTCATATGCATCTAAGAGAATTTACTCATCTGAAGATTCAACTGGAGTTTGATCTTTGGCACTAGATCCAAATTGTTATGTCATAGGCATGCACGAGATGTGTTTCTCAATGAGAGTTAGACATGCATTTTGCCTTGTATTTGACACTGTATCAGTTGAAGCTCCTTGTGGATAGCCTGCATTTCTTCTGAGGATCTTGGGGTACCTATAAGTGGTAGCATTAAATCTTTAACCAAAAAGGTTTTCAACATCCAATAAATCTGTAATGTTTGCACGAATAAAGTGCATCTAGCCCTCGTGTTACCCGAGTCTAGAATAATATCACTAAAATCAACCAGGATCTCTTGCTCATTGGGATCCATCCCAACCCAATTTTTTGCTTCCCATTCATTGATTACATGGAAAACCCATGCAAGGGTGCCCATTCTGTATGCATTGGTAGTGATATTTCCCAGACGCTATGTACTCCTTCATTCATGAGCCCTAGTGGGTTTGTTCTGAGCGCAGTTGTGGCCACACCCCTTGCCCGAACTTGAGCCACAGCTAAGGAGAGACATCGGTCTTGCTATGATTGCCCTCATATGTCTATTGAAAACTTTCTTGGATACCTTTCTAATGAGGTACCTAGAGCCACTAGCCCATGTTGGGGTGGGACATGGCAGGGCTAAGATGGCAGGCGATCGATGTAAAACTTGGAGGCTTGTGTGTGAAGCTTACCTGCGAGAGATAATAGACAGAAACATCCATACAACATTCAATATGTCTAAATCATAATTTCCTTTCATGATATATCTCAAGGACACTTTCATCCCATCCATCCCATCTACGATGGGTTTCACCTCAATACTGGCTATAAAACCAATATGGCAGATTATGACCCTGGCCCTTGGCCTCGTCTATATGGAAATGACTAAAAGTCCCCATGCAAAAATGGAGAGACAACCACATTCCTTCCCAACTATGACCCATCTTCTAAGTGGACTGGAAACCCACATACCCTAAGTTCTTCAGACTTGAATCAATTTGTTCGAACACAAAGTGATTGTTGTTGGTGGCACTCAAGCACCCCTGGAGTGCACCAAAGACCCCTCATGCCCCAACCCCAAGCAGATAATGTAGGAAAGTAAACCAAGAGAATTCTAACTCCCCTACCCCATAGAGGAGGAAGCCTGAGGACCTTGTAAGAGGGCCATTAATAATTCAACAAACCCCCAAGCCAGAGGGTTGCAAAGAAATAGATAGGCCAACAACCAATCGCACGACCAGACCATTCCCATAACTAGATAGAGAAACCCTTATCTATCATCCATAACTGATTGACAAAGATACACATTACTGAAGACATATTGTAAGGAAAGGGACCAACCAAAACGTACCCATGAGAGCAGAGGCAGAGAGACGAGAATGTGTGAGCACAAGCCTAAAAAGAAGCCCTTAGCACGCCTCACGCAAATTCAACAACCCACACCCATAGTTCCAGCTTACCTACTAAGATTTTCGGTTACTTCATCTCACCCTTTCAATAATTGTTATACCAGCAACACCTCCTACCTCAAACATTGTTGTATGCCTCCACATTTGCTCATAATATTTCCCATGTGCTCTTTGCATGTGATTACATGTGTGGGGGTGGCCACGCCACCCCCCTTCCTTTATGACCTTAATTTCCATTACAATAGCCCAAATCCCACAACACCCACTTGCCTGGATCGCACCCCAATCGAGGAGTGAATTGAATTGTATATTACTAGAGTCTTAATTGAATATTTTTAACTTTTCAAAGAAAACAAAATTACGAGAAAGATATGATTTTTTATCGAAAATTCTAGGTTGGTAAACAATGATGCATTATCCACACTGAAATCTATCAACTCGAATACACTTTAATATGTATTCTTGAAAGATGTAGACTAACCTTCTTAAAAATTTAATTTTTAGCTAAATTATTTTAATTTTCCAAAGTTACTAATTGATTCAAATACATGTTAAAAACCAAATTTTGGTGAAAATATTTAAACATTAACATAACCCAATTTTAAGCAAAAATAAAGGTATAAAACATTTTCAATAATTCCAAGTGTGTGAATAGAATTGAAGGAAAAAAAATCAAATACAATCAAATGGCACATTCCTAATGTATGCAAGGAAAAATGTGCCAATATTGTTAGCTTTCAAGACACTACAAGCTTGCCTCCAAAGTCGTGATCATCGAACTTCCATCAAAATCAAGATCATTCACCCTTCTTATAAAACATGTATTTAATGATCCCAAATGCTGGTTCAATACATGTGAATAATCACATTAATCACCCTTTCAATTCCAAAGTCATTATATCGCTAAGTCATCACCTCATGAAAAATAAGTCAAAAGAATCCATCATAAAAGCAACCAAAGCCAAAGAAAATGAAAAGCCCAAAATAATCCCAAAAAAAGTCATTGGACCGAAGAACTATAACTTCAAATTAAGACAAGAAGGATCAAGCGACGAGAAAAGTGCATTGACTTCAAAATTTTATGGTGGGGCCTTTAGTTTATTTTGCTAAAAGTCAAGGGGATTTGTTGTAGACTCGAAAAAAAGTTCATAGTTCAATGCATGTATTTCCTTCTCTAAAACAAGTATTGACTACGAAGTTGGAAAATGATGGAGACTTCAACAAAAAGTATGGTTAATTGTTTTTTATTCATTGAGAATAATAAATGATTTCAAGAGAAAGAAGAACTTACCCACATATATGAGGTTAATATAAATTTGAAGATGTTGGAATTGTTGACTTAGGACTCTTTAGCAACTAATTAGAGATGTGATGAGATTTGTTAAAAGAGAATGTAAGTTTTTATGAAATCAAAACATGTCCTAACAAGTTTAAAAGACTTACCCACATATATGAGGTTAATATAAATTTGAAGATGTTGGAATTGTTGCCTTAGGACTCTCAAGCAACTAATTCAAAGATGTGATGAGATTTTCCAGAAAATAATGTAAGCGTTTTTGAAATCAAAACATGTCCTAATAAGTTCAAAGGGGTCAGAATGATACACTCTAAAAAAATGAATCAACATGTGATGAGATTTGTCAGAAAAGAACGTAAGTTTTTATGAAATCAAAACATGTCCTAATAATTTCAAAGGGGTCAGAATGATACACTCTAAAAATTGAATCAACTCAGGTGAATTTGAAGTTAAAGTCACAAAGGCAAAAATTAACTTTATAGTGAATTTTAACAATCTAAAGCAAAAATATGAGGTAATGATCAAAAAGTGGTCAATAAATTTTGTCATTGATAATGCACAATATAACTCATTGATAAAAGATCAATTGATTGTATTTCATAAAAGGAATGAAGAGACACTCAAGGTAATTCTCAAAGGAGAATCAAAGGTAAGTCCACAATGCGAATTTATCAAAATTTGGATTCACCAACTTCAAGTTGAAATCATTAATTTTGAACAAGGTTAGAATTCCATTGGAGAAATTAGTGAACCTCTTAAAAAATTTCAACCATTTTGTAAATTAAGTTGTGTAATAAAAAAATGGTTATTTTCCAAGTCTAAAAATTTTGCGTTTAAAACATTCTTGACTTTCAGGTCTCTTCTTTCCTACAACTTGGTTTGTTGCTTCTATTATTTTCCTTAATTTGAAATTATGAATTCTTGTTCTCCACTAAGTCCATTCTTGCTTGTCATGTTTTGATTCTTTCCTTTATATATTTGGTCCATGAGAACCTCATCCCAACCTTTGAAAGTGATTTTTTCAAGTCATTAATTTAAGTCAATGTTTTTAGCAAACCAATTTCTAAAACTTTTTGATTTCATTTGATTTCATTTCGAAACCATAATGTTATTTAGAGCTCGTCAAATGATTTTGAAAAGATATATGACTTTTATGAGAGGATGTTTCCATTTGAATGTCATCTGTTATTTTAAAGAAAAAACCTACAAATTGTTTTGAGTGAACAACAACAACCTTATTTTCTTTTTTCTACAAATGTAAATGAGGTTTATTTCACTTACACTAATTCTTTGAGGCGTATATATGTGGGGAAGTTATATATATATTATATAATATATATTAATAATATATATATATATATATTATATATACATATACATATACATATACATATACATATACATATACATATCAAAGTTGTGCTATTAGATACTACCTAGTCCACATCCCTCATTCGTTTTAATCAATACATACCATGTTAAAGTGCTTTCATTGATTATTTAAAATTTAAACAATTGTCAAATATAACATTGTATTATTTTATCCCATACATTGATCATTGAGTATTGTTGTGGTAATCTTGATTTAAATATATGTTTTCTTTGAAAACAAATCCCAAAGAAATTCTCAAGCACTTTTAATTAGATGATGGTACCTATTGTAAAGAAAATGAAGTAGACTAAGTGCACTTGACCCCATGGGAATCAAGCGAGGGATGTGCATAACACATCAAATCACTGACAACATCATGAAAATATGAGCCTCATCCAAGTTATCCTCCTTAAAAACAAGGGCATTTCATGTTTTCCTACATGAAATTACCTATTGATGATCAGCATGTCCCTTATTATCAATGAAGGAATCATTGTCAACATTACTCTATAAAATCCTATGAAAGAGAAGGGTCGTTCCCAATGCATCTCCTACAAGACTCCTAACTACCCATTTTGGCTATGAAATTTTTTCCTTGTGTACAACTCCAATAATCCAAGTTGTCCCTCTACCATACTTGTTCCATATGATGATGCTCAAAATATAGTCGAACTTTAAATATGTGGGATTTTTTGGAAATCCAACAGGATGAATTAAAAACATGACCAACAAACAATGAATTTGAGATAATAGTAAACTTAGTGAAAAAGAGATCATTATAATGCAAGTGTTGCGGCTTTGATTATAATTTGTCTAAGCACCACTCCCAAATAATTGAAAGAGAATGATCTCCAAAAGGTATGCCTAAACACCTCACTTTCTCCCCTCACCTCTGTTGAGAAATCTAAGGCATTATGATTTAGATGATTTCTCTTAATTAGTGACTTCTTGTGAGTATATTTTGCATAATTAGATTAGGATATTCTATTTGCTTAAGTTATTAGTGTTTTTATTCATAAAAAAGCTACTAATGCATGAACATAAATAGACAAGAGACATAGAATGTAGGCTATCAGCCAGGCCAAAAGCTCTCACTATTTGAGAGGAAAACCCACACAAATTATTCTTATAGAGATTCCAATTGACGAATACCAAGACCAAGACCCTTGACCTGTTATCCATTCCAAGACCAAGACACAAGCTCTCTTGACAGTCAACCTTCTTCTTGACTCCTCTTCCACTTTAACCTTCTTAGCTTCAAGACATAGCATTAACATGAACTGAGATCATCTCCTATCATAGCAACAAACTATAGACACATTTGAAGTGGCATATAAACTCATCGTTGTCATGTCACCGAACTATGATCATTGTAGCAGCACTGAAGCCAAGATAACACCGAACCTATGTGGCTTTATTATAACACTAATATGAGACTTCTTCATAGCACTGAGACTCTCTCACAAAGATTAGAAATTCATGAATATAATGACATGAATTGATTGTAAAGATATTTGAATTAGTCATTGTAATCATAAACCCAAATTTCAGAGATACATCCAAACTTTTCTTTTGTTCTATGATATGAATTTGGGAGAGATCTAATATTCTCTTGACTGTGATCACCCCTAAACATATCCTCACAATATTTGAACTTCTTGTTGTTATTATATTAAATTATAGACATATTTGAACTTATCACTGTAATTATTATCTGAAATTACAAAGATATCTGAACTTTCTTCATTGTGGAAATGTGAAGACCCCAATTGTTTGTATATAGTTGTTGATCCATATAAATAAGTTGACCTGTGATCTCAAACGGATGTGTCTCCAAATAAGTGAGCCGACATGAGATTGTTACATCATTTTGAAGCCGACTTGAAGAGGAGAGCTTGTGCTTGTCTTTGGAGGGCTTCTAGACAATCCAATTGACTTATATAAATTTGTAACATGCCCAAGAAGGGCTCTCCATACATGACATTAACTTTTTGACTTTTATGATTAATCCTAAAGGCTCTCAATGGGATCCATCTAAAACAAAACCTCTTGCTCATGAAACCCATGAAGCAAGGCATTATAATAATTTTATTTTATTTTTTCTTATTTTTCATCATTTACAAAAATCACAATTACATGTCAATATGAAGACCAAACCTAGTTACAATTTTCAACACTCCCTCTTAACTAGGGATGTATTCATAATGGTACTTTCTCATTCTCAATATGAATAATTTCTCATAAGAAGAGTCGGATTGGTAACCCATTTGTATAGCATCATAACAACCAGCATTGTTACATAGAAAGGCCTTGACTAACAACTCTATCTCTCCACAAGATTTGAGCTCAATGCTGGCAAGACAAATGATTTATAGACACTCATCATTGTCTCTCTCGGAACATACCCCACACAGGTTCTCAGGGTGTGTTCCATGAGGACTATTCTTATCTTAGACTCCCTAGTCGTCAAAGAATATCTATCCTCCAAAACTACTCTTATATTGGATGCCCTGTCTCATCCTCAAATAGTATCGGATGCCAAATGATTACCCAATCCTCTCATTTTTTCTTTCCAAGTGAAGAAAAAAATGATGTGTCTATCTCTCCCTCTCAATTAGGGAGGATGTATCTGTTCCAATAAAGGAATGTACTCATTCCTACATAAGGAATGTACTCATTCATACATAAGGAATGTACCTAAGCTCCCTCTTGGCTTAGGAATTTCCAAGTCTCTTCCAAGTAAGAAAATTGTTTCCAGGCTCCCTCTTAATTAGGGACCTTCAACAGCTCTTCAGGTGGAGATGATGGGACAACCCGTTTCTTGAAGAAATCATTCCTTCGATGTCATGAATTTCTTTGTCATGGATTCTTCATATTTTGGGACTTCTTAATAGGGCACAAACCATCCATCACTTTCATCCATGAGTCAGCCATGTTGTCATTCCTTTCTTCAAAAAGTGCTCCATCAATCTACATCTGGCCTTGCTTAATGCCATGTTGCCTTTTTGATACCATATTCTTCGAAAGGATCTTACATCCTTCTATATGGTCCTTAGGGAAGACATCCACAATTATTCCTTTGGCAATCCTACATAAACCCATCCATATATTTTTTTTTAAAATAATAAATGAACACTTAAATCAAAATTACCTCTGTGATGGTCTTTCATCATGACATCTTCCAGTTTGCATCATCATCCTTCACACATATTGACACATCTCCCAAAGATATCCATTATCAAGGGTCTCCATATTTTTCAAACTTCCATTAGAGTCTTCATATCTTTCCGGGATATTTTCTAGCCAAATCTTCTTGGTCTCGGATGTTGAACGCCTTCTTCCATGGTTGCGTAGTATTATGATCTCTTCATTTCTTTCTTCACACATGATATTCCAGGGAACTTTAGATTTCTTCTAATTACTATCGATCACCTCATATTCCATATGAGAATATATTATGTTGATTTCATCTAGTGCGACCCATGCCTTCCGACATCTTTCCATAGGAGGAGATTCCTTTCCTTTGATCATGCTTCTTAAGATAGAGTTGTGATCCATGTTACCTGCAACCATACAACATGACTTCATAATATTGAATACAAGCATACATACCTCATTTACCTTTAGGTCATCTAGGATTCTTTCAGCAGCTTGCTCGATTGAAAAGAGCTTCAACTCCTTGATTTTCTTTATCTCTTATGTAATCATACCATCATCCCATGAATTTCACAAGTTGGAGTTATTGATGAAACACTTGCTTTCTTTCCAAATTGGTGAAACCTCCTATGAGGATTCCATCAAAGAATCTTGAGGATCTTGCATATCCCAATCCAGCAGATGTTTCCTAGTGACTTGATGTATGATGAGCCTTGCTATTGATGACTTCTTCCTTTCCTTAAGTTTCCAATGAGGTTCCCAAGAGTTATACCATTCATATATGACTACCATGGATTTTGTTCCATATGTCCTTCATGATTTCGTATGGTGATGTCACGAGCTCTTGCTTCTAATTATTTTCCTCTTCCATCTTCCTTCACTTCTTTGGTGAAATGGACTTCTTCTCTATCATTTTTGTTATTTCCATGCTTCAACTTAGGACAATATTACCTGTATAGCATTGAATCTTAGTTATGTTCTTCTTTCCTTTCGACAAATGTCTAAATATTTTTTCCCTCAACCTGTCTTCTTCTATCTTGCATAGAAACCACAAGTTGTGGAATGGGATAATGTTCTTATCCCCATGGACATTTGTTACTTTATCCATCAGTTGTGTATTTAGAACAATTAAGATTATCTCCCCCAGATCTTGCAATTGATATATTATGAAGATAACCTTTTATCCTTTGATACCTTCTTTATCACATCTTCAGAGAGTAGTTTTACCAACCTATCATATATTTATTTTGATGTCTCCAATCCTGCTATATAGTGAATTAGGAGACATTTGATTTCATAAGAATATTTTGAGCCCTTTCATCCCTTTCCATGTATTCAGATAATGCTTGACCTTCAGATGGTTTGGAGACCTTTTCCATAGATATGATCAATGACTTCACTTTCTTCGAGGACTGTGTCTATCCTCCTTTTCTATGCAAGGAAGATTGATGACCCAACCAACTTATAGATCTCCCTACAAAACGAAGTCATTTTATGGGATTTGATTATAGAATAAAAGATACTCACTTGACAAGTGAAGATGAAATATTCAACTTGGTCCCTTTAATGGTGGTTGATGAAGATGTATTAGTTACCTTTTGGATGATCTTCTTCTAAATGAAATCCCTTCTTCAATAAAAGGAGATGGCCCCTTTTATGATGACAATGCCTTTGATCTAACTCCCTTTTTTGATGGTGATTGACGAGGATCTCTTGATGTTTCGTTGGATGATATTATTTAAGGATAAGGGAGGGGTCCTTGCTTCTATGAGAAGGAACTTGCCTTATATCATTTTGAAGATGATAACACTACTTTTAGCCTTCTTTGGATAACTAGCCTCCATGATACTTTGACTTGCTCGGTGGTGAATGAGTGTAGATCAACAATGCTTCTAGGGTTTCGAATTTCTCCAAGATGATGTGATCTTCGTCCTTAAAGTGCTTTTCTTGGATGTCTATACTATTGGGCTACCTTTCTTTGTAGATATTTTCAACTTGATGAGGGTCTTTGTGGTATTTTTCTAAGGACTTGTTGAAGGCTCGAAAAATTAGGTCTACAACAAGGGGAATAACCACCCGGTCTGGACCTTAAAGCAGCTCCTTTTCCGTTTGGAATAGTGGCTCCGACTGGGGATGATGGGACCAGTTTCCCAATCTATTTATGATGTGTGTACTAACGGGATGATGTTTTTCTTTTTGGGGTTTATGGGGTGAATGCTTGTTCTAAATCTAGTCTATCTTTTAACAATCATATGCAATCTATTCTAATGAAAGAAAACATCTAACTTTAAACTATCCCGGGGATAACGTTTCACTTATGCGATCTAAAATAATTTCTAATAGCAATTGATAATGAAAATATTTCAATCACCACGAGAAAAGAATCCATTAAAAATGATTGTTTCGTATAAAAAGTTAGCCGAAACAATTATGAGAAACATATCGCACAAGAGTTATTTATATACTCAGCATAAAATAGTAAGTTATCACCATACAAAAGTGCAATAATGACAACTAAACATTCAGACTTTCATATATCAATAACTGAAAATAATTTATCACTTGGTACATAAGTAAAAAGTATTAGGAGATAAAAGTACCATTGGTAATAAGTTCTACTCATGAGCTGCAGCAATATAGATTTATCTTCAAATCACTCAACATCCACTAAGAGTACAAAAGTGCATTTCAGTAGCAGACATTAAACTCATATAGAAAATAAATCTCGTTCCATTGATTTATCAAAACCTCCTCAATGGGGGGCAAAATGCACGTTTTGAAGAATTGTTTTTCATAAAACTCTGGGCCCCTCTCTAAATGGATGAGAGGGGTTTAAATACTAATCTAATGAAATCTAAAAATAAATATTACAAAAATATATGAGGAGGTTTAAACGACTTGCCTCATTTTAAGAAAAAATGAACTAAAGTAAAACTAAACTATATCTATGATAAATCCTGCATCTGATCTTTTAGATTGCAAATATCCAGCATTGGTTTCAAGAGCGTCGGTTGGCCAACTTCAGATTTTAACTTTCTTGCAAATACGGTGTTGGCAAGAGCTGGCACTATCTTCTCGGCAGAGGTTATGAGGCATTTCAGGGTCATCCATTGGCTATGTGGCTTTACTAGGTACTGCCAGTATGTTTCCTAGTTTAACTTGTTTACCTGTTTAATTGCATCTGCCCTTTCTTCTGTTGTTTTTTTCCATATTGTTTGAAGCTACTGAGCCTTTGGAAGGAAGCCCGAGGTAGTCTCTGATATCAAATTTGCCTTGTGCATATTTTCATTTATGCACTCAATGTAACTGTTTGTTGTTGTCGTTGCCTCTTCCATTGCCTATTACACTTCTTTAAGCTGGGAATCCCACTTTACAAATAACATTTCTTTGTTCGATTCATTGATTCTGGGCAATTCTGCTCTTTTCCCTTCTTCCGATCTCTGCCAATTCAAGAAGTCTGAAACCTTATTAAAAATTGAATCATAATCAAGTCATAAATATATGACTTGATTTGTAGTGTTAACACTTATTTCACAATGGGAATTCCATTGCGAGATCTTCTGGAAAAGTATTTATTCCTATTGCAAGAGTTGGGCATTAAGAGGGAGTGCTTATGTGATAAACTCCCCAATTTTGGGATCATCCTTATGCAGTTCTATCATAGCTTGTAACTATTCTTCTTTATTGGCCAAACTGTTTTGATGATCCAATTGCATCTACTGGAAGTCCTGCTGGAGTTTTGCCAACTGTATCTCTGCTTCTTGATTGATGCGGACTTATTGTAGTTGCTGTTCTAAAAACAAAATCCTATCCTCTTTCTCTTTTAGTAGCATTTGAATTTTTGTTGCTTTATCAATTATCGTCGAAGCATATGCTCCTACGATTTGAGAGAGCCTTGTTAGATTTTCTGATGGGTTTGTAGTTGGGTCCTTCCAAAGAACATCCAGAGGTTCATCCTTTGGAGCGAGCACGACATCTATCTTTCTTTTCTTCCTTTTCCTTCTGGCGACAACCTTATGTTGCAGGCTATAAACTATGTCTAGAGGAGGAATCTCCTCTATCTTTCGTACAATTTTAGATGACTGAGCAACATGAATATGCACCGTCTCCTAAGTATTGATAGCTCCTTCTACCACCATTTTTGTGTCTGTCTATCTTGGGTTTGTCAGTTGCTCTGCGCTCTGTTCCTCAGTGTTTATTAACTTATTAAAATTCTCCCATTCCCCTTCTAGATCCACTACAAGTGGCTCTGTTGGCTTTATAAGGAGAGTGGGAACTTCAACTTATTTTGGGGACAAAACCTGCTGGTCAGGCCTTTATATAGATTGAGCTGTGTCTTTAATTGACCCCTCACTTCTGCTATGTTCACTCTTGGACTGATTACCGGACTTTTCAACTGATTCTTTTTTGAACCTTGTTTTAGAATTCTCGTCTTTTGAACTTCCACTTATGCTAATACTGGGAGTAGGCTCCCTTATTGGTTCAATGAGAAATTGGTCCAATGAGACCTTTGTTAACCTCTTTTCTGTAATTGTCAAACTTTTGAAGATTTTCTTGGTCAAACTGAATTCGTACCATATGTAGAACCTCTTTGAAGGTGTTTTTCTGCAAAAAGACATCGTCAAAGGGATCTTCTTCATTGGTAAACACTTTTATTTTAACCATTGTAGTAAAATTACTTACAACACCAAAGGGATCGTACTGCCTCCCCAGGAACTTTGGTAGTTGTAAACATAACATATTATCAACCTCTTTAAAAGCATGACCTAAGTCAAATAATGAAAAAGCTCTGCATACTACAGGAAATTGAGGCCAAATGGCCTTCTTAGAATCTTTCAGTACTTTTCTCATTCCCCCAACACCACAGGTCTGGTAGGCCATTTCCATGGTAATTAGTTTGTTGGGAACGAAAAAAGGAAGCACATGGAGTGAATAATGCTACCAAACACCCTGATGTATGTGAAAAATTCCTCTCCAAACCACCTTTCCACAAGGAGAATGTCAACTTCAGCTTCTGGGGATAATCTTGGGGCATCTTTGTTGTAGAGCATTTTATGAATAGGGAGCATAAATCCATGACAAATCTTGTAGAAATGTGGGATGAAATTGGATTCCCACAATACTTTGTGATAAACCTAAATGGGAAGAGGATTTTGTACCATCCACTTCCATCCCATAATAGGAAAATCGGAAACAAAACAAATAGCGTCCATGACATAGGCGCTCAAAAAGAATGGACGGTAAACCCTTGAAGTCACGCTTCTTTTAGTTTGATATCCTTAAATTGTAGAGGTTAAATTGTCTGATAAAATTTGGGCCCAATCCATTATGGTGGCATTGGTAGTCGCATCCAATAGAGGTAACCACTCTGATGAAAAATTAATGGTGTCTGGTTTCCCAAACGGTCTACACAACATTGCAGCGGAAAAATAGTAAGGAGAAGAAAGAAAGCCAGTGGCGTACATACCATTTTTATCCTTCTTTAATCTTTCCTCATTGCTCGACCAATGCTTTGTGCATGATGCCAAGTCTTCGTTCTCCTTAGCAAATTTTTCTACAAACTACTTGTTGTAGCTAGCCCGGGGTTCTGGAAAGTGGTACATACGTCTCAAATTGTTTGGGGTAAATGACCCCATGACTTGCTGACTAGACATCTTGAACTCTCTATCAGATGTGTCTGTGTGATCTATGATCCATTTCACCATATCAGTAGGGGAGTATCTTCGGCCTCATAGCAATACGGTGTAGAAACGAGCATGCAAGCTTAGCTAGGGATGCTTTTGAAGAGCCGCGTCCATTGACTGTAACTGTAACTTTCATAATTTTCGGGTTTTCCTCTTCTAACAATTGATACATTGCTTCCCACATATATATTCCCACATCCCTAGTATAGGTAGTATCTGTGAATAGTGGAGTCATTTATGTTTTCTCAGATGCGGGTGCCTTACCTTTCTTCCCCATTTTGCTGTGTATTACGTTATGCATACTCTTCCTGAAAATTGCAAGTAGAGAGCAAGGATATGATAAAGATGATAGTGAATACAGGAAACATCAATAGAAGGACAAAAATAAGGTGATGGGAAAGCTTTAATTCTAAATAATATCAAAATGTATTACCTTGCGTCAAATGGTCCTTTACCCTGATCCGAATCTTTTTTTAATAAATGACCACTAATGGACCGTTAAGTTAAAATTTAATGTTCATAACTTTGCATTGAACTACGGAAATTATTGTCCTAGAACTGTGAGCCCTTTGATCTACGATAAAAGTGATTTTGCGATTTGCTTCGCAATATCGCAAAACTTGCTATTGTTAAAAACCATTGTTACGTCGAATGGCTGCAATATGCGATTTGCGAGAGGCTATCGCATTTCGCGATATTTGGGTGTTTTACATAAACCAGTGCCGCGAAATTTGGAATTTGCAATGCGATGAGATTGTAAGCTTTGTGATTCTCACGGCCTGCATTTTCAAGAAGTTATTTTGTAAGGGATGCCCACTATAACCTTTTGCGATGCGATAATATCGTTTGAAAGCGGGTTTTTCTTAATGTTCGAGAATTTTCCGTTATAAAGTTTTTTCTTAGGCATTATGGTCATGTAGCGCTTTTTGTTAAGGAAACTCGTAGATTATGAAGCTTTGAGCACTTGGAGTATGAAAAGGTAAATTTCCATGTTTTAGCAAGTTCTACTTTGACATCTTGTTTTATTCTAAAAACAAAAAGGCAACTTTAAATGCTAAGATTTGATTTTTGGAAGGGTCCCCATTTATTAATGTTATTGCTAACACTAATAAAAATGGGGGTTGTTGATGGTCACAACAATTAGCAATTCACTTGGAAGAACCAATTATCTCTGGTGTATTTTTTTGAATTTTCTAAAACTTACAAAATAGAAATGATTTTGAAAATGAAACTTCATTGTAGAAATATAAGGTAAATAGTGCTATTTATTAATAACAACATCTTGTTCCAACTATCCTTATTCTGATTATCTTCTTCCCAAAGTTTTTACTCACATCAGTCATTATTTGGTTTGTAAAGATAAAAACAAAGACATCTCCTTAGATCAGTTTAGGTGTACTCATTTGTCATAGGTAGAGCCTCTGCTACCAGCAGGTGTCCATAGCCTTGATAGGGTTACCTGTTACCGAGCAATGATCCAATATCCTACTTAAGAAATATGCAATTTTCAAAGATGAATCCTCATATACACTTACTGCTTTTTCTTTTCCTATTTTTCTTTTGATTATTAAAGAACAATGTCTTGGTTTGGTGGCCAAATTTGATAGTGCCAATCACTTGATTTATAACTTAACTAAACAAGCTAGCTCGTCATGAGACCCCTTGTCTTTTGATTGCAACAATCTCAAGCCATTACCCTGTTTTGGTATGCAGTTTGGCAATGTCAGTTAGTTATAATCTTTATGATCATGATAAGTTGGCTCTTGATGAAACCTCTTATTCTTTATGTTTAAAGTGCATAATCGGATCACTCTTTGAATCTCACAATTTCCTAAAGTAGGGAGGAAGTCATTGGTTCCTTAAGAATTCTCCTGGACGACAACTGCAGAGTTTAAAAATAGCTTTTCTGTAGAGAATATTTGTTTTGTTATTGATACCTTTTATGACTGATATGAGGAAAACTTCTTCCTAAGGTTGATTTTAACCAAAACTTGTATATTTGAAACAAAAGAACAAGTAAAAGTTTTCAGAATGATAGCACTTGACCCTATGTTTCAAAAATAAAGATTAATTTCTAACCACTCCCACTTATACAAGTGAAAAACAAAATTGACACGAGACACTATTCTTTTTATGGAAACCAAAAGTAAACATTTTCAACCTATTTTATTATCAAAAAGAAAACTAAACTAAAAACAATAATCTACAAAAAAAAGAAGATATCATCTTCTATGGGAAATATTTTTTAAGGATTTGTCCATTAACAGGTAAAGATTCTCTTTTCCCTACTAAATCTTGTAACATGAAAGTTGATGGACCGATGAGTTCGACAATCTGGAATGGTCCAAGCCACATCCGTTGGAATTTAGTATGCTTGCTTTTTTCTTCATAGGCTTTATCCCATTTTAGTACTAAGTCTCCAAGTTGAAAATCTTTTCTAGACACCGAGTTTGAATCAAAAGAAGATTTTACTAATTGCTGATGATGCGCGTGGGTAATTTTGGCCTTTTCTCGTTCCTCTTCAAGCTTAAGGATCTGCATTTGTCTTAATTGCAAGGATGAGAAAGGGGTTAGTTCAATGAATTGAACTAAGGCTAAAGAAATAATAGCTAGATTTTTTGGTAGGACCACTTTGTTCCTCTTCAAGCTTAAGGATCTGCATTTGTCTTAATTGCAAGGATGAGGAAGGGGTTTCTTCAATGAATTGAACTAAGGCTAAAGAAAGAATAGCTAGATTTGTTGGTAGGACCACTTCTTT
Source organism: Pinus taeda (assembly GCA_000404065.3). Classification (NCBI taxonomy): domain Eukaryota; kingdom Viridiplantae; phylum Streptophyta; class Pinopsida; order Pinales; family Pinaceae; genus Pinus; species Pinus taeda. Next base: position 56,190 of record APFE030948580.1, on the reverse strand, counting down.
CCCATAAACTAAATTAAAAGGAGAAGTGCCAGTAGAAGTTTTCTGAGTTATTTGATCTGCCCAAAGAACGTATGTTAAAGATTTATGCAAGTTTTTATGATTTTGATCAATAGTCCATTTAATGATTCTAATAAGGTTTTTGTTTGTTGATTCAGCCAACCCATTTCCTTGTGGATAATAATTAGCAGAATATTTAAGCTTAAAACCTCTTTTGAGCGCGAATTTAGTCATAGCATTACCCGAGAAATATGATGCATTATCAAACATTAAAGCAGAAGGTAAACCAAACCTAGTGATTATGAATTGATCTATAAATTCGATGATACTTTCAAAGTTGGCCGTATTGAACATAACTGCTTCTACCCACTTGGTAAAGTAGTCGGTAGCTGTAAGGATGTATTTATGATGTTTAGAAGAGTGAGGAACGATCTCCCCTATTATATCTAATCCCCATTGTTCAAATGGCTGATCGATGTTGACCGGTTGCAATGGCCACGATGGTTTCTTTTGTCTTCCAGCAGTAGTCTGGCAAATCTGACATTTCCTTACTTTGCTATGTGGATCTTTAAATAAAGTTGGCTAGTAGTAACTTGCGCACAAGATTTTATGTGCTATCGCATCTCCTGCGTAGTGTCTGCCTATTGGCCCGTCATGAAGTTCCCGCAATACCTTTTATGCTTCAGATTTCTCAAGGCATCTAAGGAGAACATAATCATAATTCATCCTAAAGAGTACATCATTTACAATTTGATATTGTCTAGCTTTTAGCCTTAGGGCTCTTTTATTTGTATGATTCAAATGTGGAGGAGCATATCCATTCTTTAAATAGAACGTGATATTGGCATACCTTGATTCAGAGTCGTTTAGGCTTACCTCATACACTTGTGCTTCACTGTCTGGAGACTGTGTTTCTAATATGTGCTATGCTCCTGCCAACATCCTGCAAAAACCTTGACCTTTTACAATATTTGCTAGTTTGACTTTAGCGTCATATTCTTGCAGGGTTGTGACCCAATTTTCCCTCTTTTTGCCCACATCTTTCTGTACCAAGAGATTTCTTACCCCTGGAAATGGTACTATTATTTTCGTATGAGTCTTAAGAAGGAAGGGTCTGAAGTGTTTGATTGCTTTGAAAAAAGCATAAGCTTATTTCTCAACATCAGAGTAATTTAATTCAGTTCCTTGCAAGTTTGAACTGAAGAAGGCAATTGGGGCTTCGGCTTTATCTTGATTCACTTGTGTGAGTATTGCAACATATGATTTCTCAAAGGCGAATGTATACAAAATGAAAGGATCAAAAAATTTTGGAGTCACTAGAGATGGGGCATTTATAATTGCTTGTTTTATCAATCCAAACGCTTCATGTTCTGCCTGACCCCATTTGAAGAGAGAGCTTTTCTTTATCATGGCTTGGAGAGGTGACACGATTCGTGAGAAATAACGGACAAATATTTTAACAAAATTGATCTGACTGACGGAGGACCGCATTGCCTTTTTGTTATGGGGTAAAGATGTCTAAGAAATTTCCTTAATCCTATCTGGGTCGATATGGATTCTAGATTTAGACACTATGAATCTGAGAAGCTTTCCTTCACTTAATGCAAAGAAATATTTTTTTGGATTAAGTGAGATTCCATATTTTTGACAACATTGGAAGATTTGTTTTAAGTCTCTGAGATGATTACTGCGTTTTTTAGAATACACTATTATGTCATCTAAGTAAATCACCACCAACTTACTCACTAATCCTTTAAACGCAATGTCCATGGCCCTTTGAAAAGTGGCAACGGAATTAATCAGCCAAAATGGCATCTTTTGATACGCATAAGTGCCCCATTTCATTCTAAATGTAGTTTTTAATTGATCACCCAGGTGGACTAAGATTTGATTATACCCCGAAAAGTTATCTAAAAAGGACATTAATTCAGACCCTGCGACTGATTGTAATATATTTTCCATAGGGGGCAGTGGAAAATTATCCTTTTGGAAAGCTTTATTGAGATTTCAAAAGTCAATACAAATCCGGATATCTCTGTTTTTCTTTCTAACTGGGATGAGATTGGAGACCCATCTAAAATGCCTGATAGGAAAAATAATCTTGGCTTTTAGTAGTTTGTTCAACTCAGACTTAATTTAGCTTTCCAAATTAAGATGTATTTTCCTCAATTTCTACTGAACAGGCTTTTCTTCAGAGATCATCAGAATTGTATGTTGTATAATTGAAGTGTCGTATGTTTTGAGATCATCGTAATTCCAAGCAAAGACACTCTTGTATTGTTTCAATAGTCGAATGAAAGTTGATTTCTCCTCGGATATTAGACCAAGACCTGGGTTGATGTTTTGTGGTTTTATGTCAGTCCCCAGATCCACTAATTCATATCTTAGGGTTGAACTCTGAAGTTTTGAATTGGTGGATCATTTAAATCTGTCCTTTAACTCATATAAGTCCTCTAACTTGACTACAGATTTTGGTATAGCGTCATTGTTTTTCCCTTGTTCTAGTTGCTTGTCGTGTTGGTCTTCATCAATTATCTAATTGTTGTAAGAGCCTTCTAATGTCAGAAAACTCATGATATCAGGATCATTGTTGAAAATTCTCTAGTTGGTAATGTTATCAAGGATGGAGGGTCTAAAGATTAATTCAATCGAAAATCTGTCCGGGCTATAGTCCTCTGATGGAATAAGCTTGGAAGCTACGTTAGTGAGGATATCAACACTAGCATTTTGGAGTCGGGGAATGGATGAAATATTAAATGCTATAAAGTGTGAAGTCAAGTCTTGTACTGATGATTAATAGTGTTTCAAGTGACCTGACACACAATGTATAGTATTTCTTACATATTTAATAACAATCTCAGAGTCTCCAAAGACTTGTAGGTATTTGATATCAAGCTCGATTGCCTTGTGTTGGATACCTATACCAATAGGTTTCATATTTCATGATTGGCAAATTCAAAAGCCAAATATGCTCTACTTTGCTGGTACAAAGATCCCATATTTTCAAGAAAAGGCAAGGTGTGTACATGCCTTCATGTTTATTAAATTTTGATGGATGGTTCAACAGTATAAACTGGATCATGCCATGTTTCAATTGTCTGTTGTAGAATAGAGGAAGAAGTCTGTCCAAACTGTTTAATCTTGGCAGACCAGTAGCTAGGCAGAGAAGCTAAGGTCCCCAACTGCTTAATCTGGGGCCTTGGAAGAAATAAGGGTAGTGCTAGATAGGAAATCAAAGGAAAAGCCAATGGAAAAGAAAAGGCACATAAAGGGTCTGCAAGTCTAAGTGCACCCTCCAAGAAGAAACAAAAAAATGCTAGACAAGTAGATGGGTAGGTAGATGGGGTTGCAGAATTGGTGTTCCTTCCAAGCTGCATGTTGCTAATCAAATACAAGGAAAAGAACATAAGGGAGCATGTCTAACTTCCCTTTTCCCTTTATTTATCACTCATTACTAACATCCCTTCACCAGTTGTGGTTATGAAAGAATTCAAGATTTTATGTTGGTCCTTATTGCCTTTAAAAGCCACATTTCTTGTGTAAATTTCTTTTCATTTTGATCTACTCCCTAAGCTAAGTTGTTTTCAAGAAAACTTAGTAATATCACTTCTCATTCACCTTCTCCCTCCATATTAACCTCTAACTTGTATTATCTAAATCCCTATGTCACCCTTTCCCTACTACTATAACACCAAGGTGTATAAACCCTAAGCATTTTATAAATATCCCCTCCTTGGCATTATAGCCATATGATTCACTACTAGGGGATTTAATTAACACTTGGTTAGCTCAAGAACCCAAGCCTTACCTTTTTGTCTCCACCAGAACTCATTCTACCTAGCCAACCCTTCATTTTTCCCTAAAACCCTTGAAAAAGTCCTTTTTCACCCTTATACCTGCTAAAAAAGGCAAAATATGCAAAAGACCCACTTTATCCGCTTTATCCTAAGTCTGGGACCAATTTGCGCATTTATGCGAAAATTTTATAAAAACCCTCTTTGCCTAAGTTTTGAACCAATCCGCGATTTTGCGAAAATTTCATTAAAAACCATAGTTTCCGCCTTTTCCTAAAGTCATCAACTATGCATGATTTGACAAAGAAATACATTGCAAACCATGAAATTTATCAATATTGCGAAGGGTCCCGCCGGGCGCAGATTCCAAGGAAAATATTATTATAATCCCTGCCCGATGCCGTATCCCCCGCGCAAGTCAACGGCCCGTCGACCGTCCGATCAACCTCTTTCCATCCGACGGTTGACGCTGATATCGGACCGGCCCCGACGTCTGGACGATATCGTCCGATATCTGTCAGACGCTGACGTCAGGCCGGGTCCACGCGTCGCCCCCAAATCGCATCGGAGCCCCCTCTGACAGATTCCTGTCCGTAGCATAGGCTGCCCGATATTGCGCCACCTATCTGCCAACGTCAGCGCCGCCTAATTGCCTGCATCATCGCCACGACCGCGCGCCCCGTCCACCATTGCTCCACCTGTCTGCCACCTCACCACCCCCGTGGACCAGTCATGGGTCGCCACGTCACCTGATGACGTCATGCTGATGTCATCCAACCCGGACCCACTTGGTGACGTCATGCTGACGTCAGCCAAAAAAGGCGCGAATGACCCAAAAAAGCCATATTTTGTCAATTTTCGCGTTCTTTTCGCACTTTTGGAAAAAAACTATTGTTTCGCTCTCTGCATGCATTGTACGACCATTTGCTCCAACTTGCTCAGAATCGACCAGGAGACCTCCGCGCGCCTACCCACCTGCATTGGTGACCCGGCCCATCGATTTACCAGGTATTTCTCCATACAAGTCTTCTCCAAACCTGGTTTTTTCTCTGTAATAACAAAAAACTCATTTGGAGCACAGAAAACGCATAATTCACTAGAAAATTACCTGCACCCTGCTCCCACTTGAAAAGTTAACGGTCGAAATCCATTAGCCGAGCCATTTGGACTGAATTTTCACTGAAAACCCGCATTTTTCGTTCGCGCAGTCGTGAACTAAAACCCGGCACCTGCACTCAATTGTTGAGAAAGGTCTGTTAAAGGCTAATATTTGCCTTCTCAAGGGACTAAAACAGTATTTCAATTGCTGCAGACTTGCCCTGTTACCCTTCATTTCTAAATTTACCTCTTCACTCAGGCAGTGCTCTCCCGACCTAAGAAACAACAGTCCATTTGCAAAACACAATCTAAGTAACCATGGAGACTCCAGTTGCACCAGTTGCCCTCAATGTTGCTCCCTTAA
>APFE030948580.1:0-21357 GCA_000404065.3 Pinus taeda | reverse complement strand
ACAAGTTGTTTACGAGAACAAAGCCCTTCATACCATAAAAATTGATCCGGTTCTAAATATGAAGATGCAATACATACCTTTTGTAACAGTGATACACCATGTAGATAAAAATATTGCTCCATCTGAAGTATCTAATTTACCGGATCCTTGCCATCAAACTTCCTCATCTTACTTTTTCTTGATTTTAGGAGCTTGATCTTGAAACGGATGTAACTCTGTACTTTCGGATCTTTAAGTTCTAAAATTGTGACCTACAGTAGCCCTCTGTGTCTTCTTTCCAATGCCACTAGTCTGATCCAAATTAGATTCTCTAAGGAAGAGTTATGTGAAATCTCCCACAGTGACTTGATTATAGACTAGTTCAGTAGAGTGAACTTGTACGACGTGCCACGAGTCACTGTTTCAACCTTTGGTTCTAAAAAATATCTACAAGAAACTAAAGTCCATCCTATTTCTATAACTTCTTACGAAATTTCAATTCGATTCTTAGAGAGAAAGTTATGATGATTTTCCCCAGGTCACCTGTTTGGAATGTAATTCAAGAGTTTGCAAAAAGACCAACTTCCTTAGATCATATCTCCGCAAATATAGTGCAAAAATCTCTGAAATTTGGACACAAGCTTCAACGCGATGTCTTCTCAAATGGGTTTTGGTTTTAGCTTCTGAAACATCGCAGACAAAAAGTTATAGTGAAAATTCCACAATGACTTGTTTGGAGTAGTGAAACCCTAGAATCCAAAGCTCTGATACCAAATGTTATGGAACCAGCTCACAAAAAGATAGAAAAGATAGTTGAACGCCTTATAATTCAGCCTCTTAGAGGGGGCAACCTCCTTTACATTACACAAATGAACAATTCTTGGATGATACAAATTAAAAGACCTCCTTTCTATATATAGGAGTCTAAGGGGTCATAACATAATCAGAGCCGGCATAACAATAATAATGTAAGGGCACAATAATGACAATAGTGGGCTTCTATGGGGTACAATAGTAACAATATGGGCACTACGTGGGTACATCAATATAATAAGTGGGTTGTACTAATAACAATAAGGGGTTACACTAGTAGTACAGGGGCTTAACAGGATGCTTCTAAAGAGTCGCGTCCATCGGCTATAACTGTAACTTTCATAATTCTCGGGTTTTCCTCTTCTAAAAACTGATACATTGCTTCCCACATTGATATTCCCACATCCCTAGTATAGGTAGTATCTTGAATAATGGAGTCGTTTCTGTTTTCTCAGATGCGGGTGCCTTTCCTTCCTTCCCCATTTTTTGTGTATTACGTTCTGCGTACTCTTCCTGAAAATTGCAAGCAGAGAGCAAGGATATGATAAATATGATAGTGAATATAGGAAACATCAATAGAAAGACAAAAATAAGGTGCCAGGAAAGCTTTAATTCTAAATCATATCCAAAGATATCACGTTGTGTCAAATGGTCCTTTACCCTGATTCGAATTGTTTTTTTAATAAATGACCACTAATGGACCATTAAGTTAAAATTTAATGTTCATAACTTTGCATTGAACGATAGAAAGTACTATCCTAGAACTGTGAGCCCTTTGATCTGCGATAAAAGTGAGTTTTCGATTTACTTCGCAATATCGCAGGTCGCAATATCGCAAAACTTGCTACCATTAAAAACCATTATTATGTCGAGCGGTTGTGATATGTGATTTGCGAGAGGCTAGCGCATTTCGCGATATTTGGGTGTTTTGCATAAAGCAGCGCCACAGAATTTGGAATTTGCAATGCGATGAGATTGTAAGCTTTGTGATCTCGCATTCTCATGGATAGCATTTTCGAGAAGTTATTTTGTAAGGAATTCCCGTTGTTACCTTTTGCGATGCGATAATATCGTTTGAAAGTGGGTTTTTCTTAATGTTTGAGACTTTTCTGTTATAAATTTTTTTCTTAGGCCTTATGGTCATGTAGTGCTTTTTGTTAAGGAAACTTGTAGATTGTGAAGCTTTGAGCACTTGGAGTATGAAAAGGTAAATTTCCATGTTTTAGCAAGTTCTACTTTGACATCTTGTTTTAATCTAAAAACAAAAAGGAAACATTAAATGCTAAGTTTTGATTTTTTGGAAGGGTCCCCATTTATTAATGTTATTGCTAACACTAATAAAAAGGGGGGTTGTTGATGGTCACAACAGGTCTATAGGATCCAACACTCTTGTTGGTGTACACTTCTAGTTTCCTTGATTTGTAGATCTATTTGCCTTGAGTAGAAATAAGGCTTTGGCCTTGATTGATGATCCCAAGACTCCTTTTGAAGTAGACTTTCTTCTTTGATCTAGGGTTTGATTATTCAATGTACATATTTTAACTTTCCCTTTGATATCCTTTGACATTTTTTATGCCATCCTTTGTCTCTTTTATTATATGCCCTCCTTTCTTGACTTCGTCACTTTAGCTCTGATACCATGTTGAGAAATATAAGGCATTATGAACTAGATCATTTCTCTTTATTAGTAACTGCTTGTGAGTGTATTTTGCATCATTATATTAGGATATTATATTTTCTTAAGGTATTAGTGTTTTTCTTCATCAAACAACTACCAATGCATGAAAATAAATAGACAAGAGACACAAAATGTAGGCTATGAGCCAGGGTCAAAACCTCTCACTCTTTGAGAGGAAAACCCACACAAATTCTTCTTACAGAGATTCCAATTGACGAATACCAAGACCGAGACCCTTGGCTTATTAGCCATTCCAAGACCAAGACACAAACTCCCTTGACAGTCAACCTTCTTTTTGACTCCTCTTTCACTTTGACCTTCTTAGCTTCGTGACATAGCATTAACATGAACTAAGATCATCTCCTATCATAGAAAAAAATTGTAGACACATTTGAAGTGGCATATAAACTCATTATTGTCATGTCACCAAATTATGATCATTGTAGCAGCACTGAATCCAAGATAACATTGAACCATTGTGGCTTTATTATAACACTGATATGAGACTTCTTCATAGCACTGAGACTCTCTCATAGAGATCTGAACTTCATGAATTTAACGACATGACTTGACTGTAAATATATCTGAATTAATCATTGTAATCATACACCTAAATTTCATAGATACATCCAAACTTGTCTTATGTTCTATGATCTGAATTTCGCAGAGATCAGAGTTTCTCTTGAATGTGATCACCCCTAAACACATCCTTGTTGTCTCTGAACTTCTACACTGTAATTATTATCCAAGATTACAGATATATCTTAACTATCTTCATTGTGGAAATGCGAAGACCCCAACTATGTATACATAGTTGTTGATCCATATAAATAAGTTGACCTTTGATCTCAAACTAGCGTGTCTCCAAATAGGTGAGCGAGCATGAGATTGTTACTTCATTTTTAAGGTGACTTGAAGAGGAGGTCTTGTGCTTGTCTTCGGAGTGACAATCCTATTGTATTATATAAATTTGTAATATGCCCAAGAAGGGCTCTCCACACATGACATTGAATCTTTGAATTTTATGAATGATCCTAAAGGGTCTCAATGGGAGCCATCTAAAATAAAAACTCTTTCTCATGAAAACCATGAAGCAAGGAATTATAAAAAAAATTATTTTATTTTTTCTTCTTTTTCACCATTTACAAAAATCGCAATTACATGTCATTATGAATACCGAACCTAGTTACACTTTTCAAAAATCTCAGTATCTTCCAAGACTAGGAAGTATCAACAACTACAAGGGGCCGCATTCAGATTTATTTTTGTGGATAACTCCACCAAGGAAACACAAAAAAGAGTCCAAACAACTCATAGTTTCTCCCACAAATTTTAACTATAAGAATATTGCATAAAATCATCTACAAAATGGTGATAATATAAATATTATCAAATAAAATGAAATAGTTCCTATAATATAAATACTGTCAATTAAAATAAAATAGTTCCCACATCATAGAATTTTGAAGAGAACCAGGTCCAATAAAATAGTTCCGATATAAATATTATCAATTAAAATAAAATAATTCTTGCATCATAGAGTTTTGAAGAGAACCAGGTCTAATAAAATTCCTTTCGTTGCAACAAAATCCAAATCCTCTAAAATAAAGTATGCAACATCCTAATGAATTGGGATTCAAAGCCCTACCCACTATGTGCAAGATGAAGGTCCAATCTATCCTATCATGAGATCATCAAAATCACTTTTCATAATAATGAGTTATTTGAAATACCTTGTGTTGTTATTCAAAGTTGTCTACTGATATGTCTTCTAAATGGAACTTGCATCACTATTATTCCAAGTATGTCTTTCATTATTAAGCTTCAAACACACTTTGATTCATTCAAGTGTAAGAAAAATAATATTTAAGTGAAAATTTATAGTGTCACATTAGAACAACGAATTCCATGATCAAGATGATTGTAAGCTTCTTGAAAATTCAAATATAGTTAGTTCTGTTGAAAGTTCAATCTCTATCATTAAGATCGTCATTAGGGGGGGAGATCATATTGTTTACCTTCATGGAGAAAGAAAGCATTCACTCCTTAATATGGATTGAATGTTTGGAATAAGTGAGAGAGAATGGAACAACCTAATATTTAGTCAACATTCCTTTAATAAATAGATATATCATTCTATGTCTAATTAAGTGAAGCACTAGTTAAAAATAAAATTGTATGGAAGTGGTATAGCTTTGAAGGTGTTGGATCACTGACCTCCATGTCTACTCAATTATAATCGTCTTCATGATTTAAGTGGTTTTTATTCTCTTCAATTTTCATATTCAAGTATTGTGGCAATCAACTTTGTGTTTTTTACAAAAACATGGTGGCCAAAATTTAAAATATGCTCTAGTAGAGCTTATTTATGTTTCTTGTTGTTCACATTGACACAGTGCTCTTCAAATTTTCTCAATATAAAATTGATAGTTTCTCCAATGCAAATCTTTCTCCAAGAAGAGGTATTGTGCAAATTGATTTTTTTGTTTTAAGATTGATTGTGTTTCCACATAGACTAGCACCCAACATGGGTTCGAAGGGTTGGAAGGTGACTTCTATGATACTCTTAGTCTCAACTATGGTGATCTTATCTATCATTTCATTGATACAAGGCAGTGTTTTATTTGAAGCCCCATTGTCTGGTTATCTTAAACAACTCTCAAGAAATCTTTTGAAGGTTCAAAAAATTAGATGTCAAACTACATTATCAACATTTTTTCATTTTTTTCCCAAATGGGGTGACAACTCACATGTTGAATGAATGGAAGGGGAGGGTGAACGAGGTGGAAAATGTGGAGTGATGCATGTTAAAGCACATGGGTGTGGTTGATGTTGGTTATAGCATTGGAAGACACACCCTAAACGAGCTCCCTCACATATCCCATCCCTAGCAATTTGGTAGGCACATTGTTATTTTGTGTAGCATCAAATGTGTTCTAGCCATGAAATTTGGTGGAGAGGCTAGAATACATGAGATCTCCAAAACTCGAAAATCATTTTTGGAAATTTCACCTAGAAATGACTTAATTAGATTATTAATCAATTTTTAAATATTTCCTAAGTCTAAACTTAGGGAATATGGTTAATTAATCAGTATTAATTAATTCAAGGCGAGAATCATCAAGAAACTCACATGGATCGATCCAAAGATGATCCTGGCCATTGATTATGTTTTAATCTTGGTCGTTGGTGCTCCAATACAAGATTATAAGAGGAGATCAATGTAGTGATGGAGAAAGCACTTAAGCAACTTGATTTCTTAGCAAATCGATTTCCAGAGTAGCAATAACCAGTTGTCGGAAAGAGCTAGAGATTGAAGCAGTGTGTGAGGGGCAGAGACAGTGAGACTGGAGGAAGTATTCCATATCCAGGGAGTGAATTTTCAAAGAGGAAAAAGAGCCACGAAGAAGCTGATGCAGGGGTTGCACAATAGTTTCTAGAGGCAAGTTTGATTTGTGAGAGGAAAATACATCTTTAGTTCTAGAGGCCAGGAAGGAGTCCTAGAGTGTCAGAGACGCATTTTTCCCTCCAGCGAAGGGCAGAACGACTTCATCAAAGACTGGTCAGAGGCTTTATGTCAAGTATATTGTGTAGGGAAGCACAAAGACTGATGCAGAGGATTAGAGGGTCGAGTTTCTGAAGGCAAGCCGAGTTTCTGAAGGCAAGTTGTGTTGGGGTTTGCCTTGGGGTGAGGAAATTCCTCACTAGCTTTTTGCTGATATTTTTCTTTATAGGATTGCCATATTTCAACATCTAGTTGTACTCAGAATTTATCACTGCTACATAACCATAAAACCCTCAGCTACTGCATTGGTTTTCCCAACTTGGGTTTTTCCAGGGACTTTTGTCCAAAAATAATTATGTTAATTTTATGTGTGTGTGCTAGCATTTCTCAGCTTCCAGCATTTTATTTTTCCACAAATTTTTTATTTTGTGAAAGTTTTAGTGTGTTTATTTCAATATTGGTTGTAGTAGATAAATTATTAATTAATTAACAATTAGGATAAATAATACTAGTTGTTGCAATAGGATTCCGTTTTGGAATTTTCACATGGTATCAGAGCTCAATTGATCAACTTGAGAGCTTAGAAATGAAGGAAAGGAATTTCATTGCTCAGCAAGGGTAGTATGCCAAAATTCCCAAGGGCAACACATTATTTTTTCCATGAGGCCGATTTGCTTGAGGAGGTTTGTTTTTTTAGACTAAGGGGCATAAAAATTTGATCCTTCCAGATCGAATGATTCTAGAGGCAGGGTGGATCAATGGCAGTTGACGCAGTCAATACCAACTGACAGTTACAGAGAGTGGTAGTAGTCAAATGTTGGGGAGTGTAGTGCAAAGTTGGCAACAGTGTAGTTGGCACAATGCAGAGTCAACAATGGCATAGATTCCTAAGTGATAATGTAGATGCTAGTAGTCGTCAGTGACTCGGGAGACAAATGCATAATATTGTACACAGTTGATTCAGTATTTTGGATGTTTTTCAGTTGCAGTAGCAACATATGAGAGGGAGTTACGGTGCAAATGCAGTGTTTTCAGCAGTATGGTTACGTCAGAAACAACACAGATGAAGTTTATATTAGAGTTACGCAGTGGTGGGTGGGTAGTATGACCAAACATCAGCAACATGGCAAGAGATGATGCAGAGACAAGGTGTTGTGGTAGGGAGTGCAACACTAAAACACATTCATTGCTAAGAGGGAGGGTTAGTTTCTATAGCAGAGGATGTGTTCTAGCCATGAAATTTGGTGGACAGACTAGAATACATGAGCTCTCCAAAACCCAAAAATTGTTTCCAAAAACCCCGCATAGAGACTTAATTAGATTATTAACCATTTTTAAAATATTGCTTAAGTCTAAACTTAGGTAATATGGTTAATTAATCAATATTAATAAATTCAAGGTGAGAATCATCTAGAAAATCACACAGATTGATCCAGAGATTATCCTAGCTATCGATTATGTTTTAATCTTGGTTGTTGGTGCTCCAACAGAGGATTATAAGAGGAGGTCGATGTGGTGATGGAGAAAGCACTTGAGCAATTTGATTTCTTAACGAATTGATTTCCAGAGTAGCAGCAATCAATTGTTGGAGAGAGCCAGAGATCAAAGAAGCGTGTGAGGGGCAGAGATAGTGAGGTTGGAGGAAGAATTCCAGATCCAGTGAGTGCATTTGCAGAGAGGCATAAGATCCACAAAGAAGCTAACGCAGGATTTGCACAATAGCTTCTAGAGGCAAGTTCGATTTGCTGAGAGCGAAGAATGTCTTCAGTTCCAAAGGCCGGGAAATAGTCCCAAAGTGTTGGATAACCATTTTTCCAGCCATAAGGTGGTAGAACGACTTCATTAAAGACCATTCAGAGGCTTGACGCCCATTATACTACACAGTGCAATGAACAGGGTCAGAGGGCTGAGTTTCTGAAGGCAAGTTGTGTCAGGGTTTTCCTGTGGGTTGAGGAAATTCCTCACTAGATTTTTGCCATTATTTTTCTCTGTAGGATTTCCAAATTTCAGCATCTAGTTGTACTTAGAATTTCTCATTGTTGCATAATAATAAAACCCTCAATTGTTGCACTGATTTTCCCATGTTGGGTTTTTTCAGGTATTTTTTTCCATAAAATAATTGTGTTAATTTTATTTGCGCATGCTAGTGTCTCTCAGATTCCAACATTTTATTTTTAAGTAGAATTTTTATTTTGTGAAGGTTGGAGTGTGTTTGATTCGATATTTTCTGTAGCAGATAAATTGTTAATTTATTAACAATTAGGAGAAATAATACTAATTGTTTCAATAGGATGTCATTTTGGAATTTTCACATGGTATAAGAGCTCAATTGATTAGTTGGAGAGCTCAGAAATGAAGGATAGGAATTTCACTACTCAACAAGGGTTGCAGGCCGAAATTCCCAAGGGCGGCACAATATTTTTTTCCAGGAGACCGAGTTCCTTGAGGAGGTTTTTTTTTTCTTCTTTTTTTCTTTGAGTGGGGTAGAAAAATTCGATCCTTCCACGTTGAGTGATTCCAGAGGTAGAGGGAGAAGATCAATGATTTTGTTGGGAATATCTCTATCTTGACATAGGGGTTTTGCAGCAATACATTAAAGCAGAACTAGTGCTAAGGTGGAAGAGAGAAGAGCACACACTAAGGGAAAGTTTTCCTCAAGGAACTTCTAGTCTCAAGAAGTTCAATTTTCCTTGCAGATCGACAATGATTGTGAGCATATCTTATCACTCCAAAAGGGAGTGAAAATAACAGAGTAGCAACCAAGAAGAAGTAAACAAGAATTTTTGACAGTTCATTGAGATGGCCACTGCTGGGCTTCGTGATCAAGATAGGTTGGATGGAGCTTCCTACTACATCATATGGAAGGCAAGGATGTCCTTACTTCTAGATGACTATGGCATGAAAGCCTACATTGATGTTGTAGTGGTGATTCCCCAAGATGCAAATCAATAGAAGGAATATAAGAAGGAAATGGTGCAGGCAAAGCGGTTGATCCTATATAGAGTCTAGGATCATATTTTCTCACATATAGTTGGCAAAGATATTGCCAAACAGATGTGGGATTCTCTCTCCACATTATACCAAGGTACTTCCGAGCAACGGAACATGTACCTAGAGGAGAAGTTGAGACTCATTTGGATGCAAAAAGGGGAAGGCATAGACACCTACCTTTCCAAAATTTAGGAGGTATGAGACCAGTTGTCAATTTTTGGGGCAACACCTCAATCCACGAAGATAATGCAATTGGAACTCAATAACGTCTCAGAGGATTGGAAATTTTTTTTCCAAATCATATTGGGAAGAGATAGGCTACCAGATTGGGATAGGATGTGGGTTGATTTGCAACAGGAGGAGTTGAGACGAGCTCTGTTAAAGAGCTCCATCAGTGGCAGTAGCAGCGGATCGAAGACAGTGAATGAAGAGCAGAATGTGGCCCTCGCATCAAAGGATCCTAGTCAAGGATAGGAGTAGCAGAGAAAGAAGAAGAAGGACTTTTCAAAGGTCACGTTCTTCAGGTGTGGTGAACTCAGTCACCAGAGTACCCAGTGTCCTCTCAGGAAGAAGGACAAAGAAGAGAAGCAGGACCAGCAGACAACTTCAACAGATATTGATAGGTTTTCCTCCAGGCTGGAGGAATACTTCGCTATGTTTGTCAATATACCTCCAGGAGTGAGGTGGGGTGACTTGGCGTTGTAGCCCCAAAGCACTGCAGCTAGGCAGGATCCTTGATCAAGTGTTCAGTATTTAGCTCAAAATTCAAAGTTCTCATATTGGCTCAAAAACTATATGGATGCATCTGTCTCATCAATAATATCGCAATGCAATTCATTTCATCGAAAACGAAGTCCGAATGAAAGAGAAAAGGCATGTTGTTCATTTTCCTAAACAATTAGATTATTTAGATAAACAATTATTTTTATTTATATATTAAAATATGATTCTAACACTTGAACTTGATTTTTATTTTTAATATATATATATATATTATATATATATATTATATATAATAGATACTAATTTAATAATCATTAGAATACTTTATATATATATATATATAATATTATATATATATATATATAAACTAATTTAATATCATTAGAATACTTTCTTTATATATATATATATATATATATATATATAATATATATATATATATATATATAATTCAAGTTTAGATACCCCTTTGACTTTTTAGGATAATATAACTTCAAATTTGATAAATTTAATTAACTTATTTTTATGCCTCCTGGTCCTAGTCCATCTATCTGTTCCCTAGTCAAATTTAGTCGTTGCCTAATCATGAATTATAGCCGTTGGAGGTCTGCTTCATCTATTTAACATCCATAGCTTGATCTGGCTCCTCAACTTGTCCTAACGATGAACCACACTGGTTGGTTCGAAACGCGTCGACAAATGAAGTATCATGTGATTTATGCCGAAAAATCTATCGTAAACTTGATATGGATCACAGAAGCCTCAATTCTACAACTAAAAAAATTGCAGAATGGGACAGAATGTTGACATGGCAATCCAATAAGCAAGGGGAATCTTCTTCAGTTTTCACCCAATAGGGCTATAACAAGTGACACCCCCAGATTCGCTAGTGTGGTTGTGTGAAAGGAAAATTTCCTAGTAAGCTCCAAGTGGAATTCAAATTTATTCTTATTTAAATATTATTATATATTATAATATATTATTATTTATTTATATTACATAGTTTTATATATATTAAATAATTATTTTTAATCCACATTCAATATTAAACTCCAGATTAAATATTTATAATATATAGATATAAATGAATTATTATATATATAACATATAATTATATATATATATTATAATAAATATATTATATATATATATATATATATATATATATATCATCCGAATGACATGTTAAATGATTGATTGGCCCATTAACCAAAGTTTCGGGTGGCATATATTATGGTAAAAGTAATGTGATGGGGGAGGGCAAGTTTTAACCCGTGACCTTTCCCACCTATTTTCATGTATTACCAACAAACCACAACCAACACACTTGTATGGAGGGCCACCGCACCACATTTTGTGTTGTATCTTGTTGATCGACGGCGGAGAGGAGGGAGCCAACCCCCTCTCCATGCGACCACCAACTCTAAATCAAGAGCTAGCGGAGCACTTAGCGCTAATCCCGCTTAAACTAACTTTTTTTGTTTAAATATTAATTAAGCATGTCTAATATTCAAATGAAGTTGGCAGTGGATTTGGCGGTGCGCCAAATTAGGTGGAAACTGCCAGTTTTGGCAGACTTAACTGGAGTCTCTCCAAATTTAGCGAAGGTTTCCTAGGAAAAACTGAAAAAAGCATAACTTGCTCAATTTTCGACCTAATTGACCTAAGCTAATTTGGACCTTTTGAACACATTGGTGCAGGTATAAGGAGCCATATAGCTTTGTAAACAACATTTTTTCCACATTGAGCTAATACAGAGACCTAAGCCATGGAAGCTGGACCAAGGAGATGTAGCCCAGGAGGGGTGAACTCCTTCATAAAAAAACTGTGTTAATGTGTCTCTTTGATGGTTTGTTGTATTTTACATGTTTTCTTTTCATTTTTCATTTTTGAAGCTTTTTTTCTCATGAATGTCTTGTTTAACTTATGGAAATTTACCTGTTTGTAAGCACCAAAAACTAAGGAAACATCAACACCAAAAGCAAGAAGCAAGCACATGTTTATTAATCTGTAATTGTTATTAGCACAAAAAAACTAATCATACAAATACATACTAAGTTGGTATCAGAGCCCAAGGTTGAATTGCTTTCTTGCTTGAGTTTGTGCAATTAGAGTTTTAATGGTTGCAAAACTATGATGCTTACAAGGTTAAAGTTGCATAAAGGAGAAGGGAAGTTATTGGTTGCAACTCTTGAGGTAATGCCCAGAAGAAAGAGAGCCACAAGGCCATAATCTCCACCACCCAAAGTTCCAATTCCAGTTGCACTTGAAGCTCCTCAAGTTTTGCCTTCAATTGAGATTGAAGAGGTATAATCAGTACAAATTTCTGAGCCTGAATCCATAGCCATTATGCCTGGGGAAAGAGAGCCTGAAGGTCCCTCTTCATAAGAGGAAGAATTAAGAAATCTTTCTATACTTTGACTAAGTTGGTTAAATTCCTCTATGAAGAGAGGAACACCAGAATGGTTGGAGAGATTTCTAAACCTCCACATGAAGAAGGAAGCTCAGAGGACAAAAAAGATGAGAAGAAGGATTCCAAAGGGAATGGTGGAAATCCACCTCCATCTCCACCATCCTCATCATCTTCCTCATCATATTCATCATCTCACACAACGTCATCTTCCACTACCACCAATGCAACTTCCCATACTCATTCCAAAACCCCAAAAGGAAAATCTCCATTACTGAAATTGGACATAAAATTTGAACTTCCCATGTACAATGGAGAAGTGAATGTAGAAAAGTTAGAAAATTAGATTCGACAGTTGGAGGTATACTGCGGAATTCATAACCTTCAAGAAGACGACATAAAGATTCAGTTGCCTTCACTGAGGCTAGAAGGATTTACACTAGTTTGGTGGGAAGTAAAGACTCAAGAGGAAATGAGAATCCATGGTAAGATATCCATCACTTGGGTTGAATTTGTTTCTACAATTAAAAGACAGTATTATCCTTTAGCCTATATGCAAAAATCCATTATGAGTTGGCAGAATTTTAGGCAGCTTAAAGGCCAAACAGTCCAAGATTATACACAGGAGTTTAGAAAAAGGGTTTTGTTATTAGGAGTGAATTTTAATTCTCAAGATACACTGCTAAAATATATTGGGGGTTTACATTCCTATCTTAAACACACTATTCTTATGTTCAATCCAACTAATTTAGATGAAGTATGTGTGCAAGCAGCACATCTTGAATCTAGACGAAAGAACACTTATGAAGAGGATAGTAATAAAAAGCCACCTAAGGGTAAGGAGGAAAATGGAAGCGAAAGAAGAATGCAAGTGTGAAGAAAGAAGGAGAGAAAATCAAATGCAAACATTGTTCCAAAGAGGGGCATGATGAAGCCCACTGCTAGAAATTGCATCCAGAAATGAGCCCAAATAAGTTCAACAATAAAGGGGAATAGAAAACCATTTTTGTCACTCAAGAAGATTTAGGTTCTCAATTAGGTGATGAAAACAAAATCATTGTCATGGGAATCAAAGGAAAACAAGATATTGCCAGCACTAGTTCACAAAATTGTAACACTACTACTACTCCAAATGAAAAGAGACGAATTGAGTTATTTCATGTTAGGGTCATATCTAAAGACACCAAGATTGACACACTATTCGATAGTGGGTCACAAGCGAATCTAATCTGTGAAGACTTAGTCAAAAAATTGTATCTTGAAACTATACCTCACCATAAACCATACCCTTTGGGATGGATAACAAGAGACACAAGTTTACAGGTTACAATAAAATGTTTGTTTAAGTTTGCAAGCACTGCAAAGTTTGTTGACAAAGTAGAGTTAGATGTGGTACCACTTGATATTTCATGTGTGGTGTTGGATAGTCCATATTTATATGACGGAAAAGCAGTATTTTACTGCCATGAAAACAAGTAACACTTCTTCAAGCATGGTGTGGAGTACACAGTGAGAGCCCATCACAAAAAGATGAACATTTCTTTGGTTAATGCAGCGGAAGCAAAAAGACTAGTGAATTCAAGTAAAAGTTTAGTACTTCTCATGTTCAAGCCAAATGATGATATTGTTTATGAAAATGTTGTTGCATGTAATGCAAGTTTCAATTCTGATTTGATTGGTTCAGTTCACCAGCGATGAAGTATTTCAGGTTGTGAAAGAATTGTCCTTCAAGGAGAAAGAAACTTCACATGAAATATATTTGCAGCAAGAGGTTTCTCTTTGTGATGTTAGCCTGCAAGGGTTGACAAAATTTCAATGTGTAGAGACACCAATGCAACACAAAAGTTTGTTGAACAATGGGCTCATTCAATCATCCCTTACGCCATGTTGTGCACCGATGGTTATGGTGCCAAAGAGGAATGGTAAGTATTTCAAGAAAGAGGACAAAAGGAGTAGTTTTCGCCAAAGAAAAGTTGTAAAAAGAGGTCAGTGCAAGAATATGCATAACACCAAACAAGAATTGTTTGTATGGATTTTAATGTTGTATGTTCTTTGTATCACTTCCATTACATACATGTATTTTAATTATGGAAAAAAAGAGTCATTTCTTGAAGAAATTGTCCACTTAGGTGACATAAACATGTTGAGAAAGTTTTCTTATGCACATGTCATCTATGAAGGAAAATTGTTTGATGTTTTGAAGATATCAAAGTACAAGTTGGGTTTCACTTATTTGATGCATTTGGGTTGTGATATTGGAGGAGGTAAGTTGAATGCAAGCCTCTCCAAGTTGGATGCCATTGTTGATTGGTCAACGCCCAAGATCGTCATTTTGATAAGAGGTTTGTTGGGAGCAACCCAATGTTGGAAGAGAGTTGTTGTTGACATTTCTTCTTTTGAATCTCCTTGGCATGCATTGTCATCTATGTGCAAAGTCTTCCAGTGGGGAGGCAAATAGAAAGAGGCATGTGTTACTTCAAACCAAAAGATCAGTTCAGTTTTTTTTTTATTCTCTTTCAAACTTGAAAGTTTCATTTGAGTTTTAGGTTTATGCAAGCAACTTCACCATCCTATTTCATTCAGAATATTTTCATGGTGTAAAGATTAAGTTGCAGCGATCCATGCACTATCATTGGATGGATACTTGCCAAAATTTTCACTTGGTTCAAAGGTACAAAAGAGGTATAAACAGCAAGTTCATTGTTATGCCTTTTAGGCCTGTTGGTTGTGTAACTGTTGTATTCAAGCATCATTATGTTTTACATGAAAGTTATGTTCAGAAAATTTCATACTTTCAAGATGTACAATCGGGCTTGAGTCATGTAAACCAAGTAGTGAAAGTTTTCATCCATTTGAATTACATTTTGTTATGTCATCTTGGTAAGGAGGATGTTTCTTTTGATGGTGACATGGACAAAACCATGAGTTTTTATGAACAACTGAAAATGGTGCGAAAAAACGTGCAAGATCAGTTTGAAAAGGGAAAAGACAAGTACAAGTATAGAATGGGGTCCTCAAGGCAAGTGAATGTTGATTTCCTTATAGAGGAGCTCAAGGAAACAAATTCGTCAAAATCCAATTGGATCAAGCTTGGAAAGGTGAGGGGGTTGTACCCTCATCTACTTGTTAGATAATAGTATCTTTTGGGATCCAAAAGGCTTCTAGTGGGGAGGAATGATCAAGTGCTCAGTATTTATCTCAAAATTCAAAGTTCTCATATTGGCTCGAAAATTGTATGGTTGCATCCGACTCATCAAGATGATCACAACACAATTTGTTTCATCGAAAACAGGGTCTGGATGAAGGAGAAAAGGCATGATATTCGTTTTCCTAAACAACTAAAAAAAATGCAGAATCAGACAGAATGATGACATGGCAGTCCAATCAGCAATCCATCCAGCAAGGGGAATCTTCTTCAGTTTTCACCCAATAGGGTTGTGACAAGTTTCACCTTCAGATTCGCTAGTGTGGTTATGTGGAAGGGAAATTTCCTAGTAGGCAAGTGGAATTCAAATTTATTTTTCTTTAAATGTTATTATATATTATATATAGAGTTATTATTTATATTATTTTTTTAACTATAGTATATATATTTAAATATTAAAGTATTAATTATTAAATCCACATTCAATATTAACCAAAGTCCGAAAGAATATATATTATATATATCCGAATGACATCTTAAATGATTGATTGGCGCATTAACCAAAGTTTCGGGTGGTGTATATTATGGTAAAAGTAAAGTGATAGGTGGAGGTTAGGTTTGAACCCATGACCTCCCCCACCTATTTTCATGTATTACCAATGAACCATAACCCACACACTTGTATGGAGGGCCGCAGCACTGCATTTTATGTTGTAGCTTGTTGACCGAGGGCGGAGAGGAGAGAGACAGCCCCACGGGGCCAGCCCCCTCTCCGTGCGACCACTAACTCGAAACCAAGAGTCAGCGAAGCGCTCAGCGCTAATCCCTCTTAAACTAACTTAATTCTGTTTAAATATTAATTAATCATGCTTAATATTTGGATTAATTTGGCAATGGATTTGGTGGCGCGCCAAATTAGGCGGAAACTGCCACTTTTGGCAAACTTAATTGGAGTCTCTCCAGATTTAGTGGATGTGTTATGACACCAGCTCATGAAAAGATAGAAAAGAAATATAAATGCCTTAGAATTTAGCCTCTTCAAGGGGGAAACCTCCTTTACATTACACAAATGAACAATTCTTGGATGGTACAAATGACAAGACCTCCTTTATATATATAAGAGTGTAAGGGGTCATAATATAATCAGAGCCGACATAACAATGATAATGTAAGGGCACAACAATAACAATAGTGGGCTTCTATGGGGCACAATAATAAAAATATGGGTATGACATAGGCACAACAATATAATAAGGGGGTTGCATCCATAACAATAAGGGGTTACACCAGTATTATAGGGACCTAAAAAGAGGTTTCCTAGGAAAAATTGAAAGAAGCATAACTTGCTCAATTTTCAACCAAATTGAGACCAAAAAGAAGCGTTCTTAGCTAATTTGGACCTTTTTAACACATTGATGTAGGTATCAGGAGCCACAGAGATTTGTAAATAGAATTGTTTCCACATTGAGCTAATATAGAGGCCCAAGCCATGAAATCTGGACTAAGGAGATGTAGCCTAGGAGGGGTGAACTCCTTCATCAAAACACTGTGTTAATGTGTCTCTTTGATGATTTGTTGTATTTTAAATGTTTTTGAAGCTATTTTGCTCATGAATGTATTGTTTAACTTAAGGAATTTTACCTGTTTGTAAGCATTAACAACTAAGGAAGCCTCATCACCAAAAGTAAGAAGCAAGCACATGTTTATTAATTTGTAATTGTTGTTAGCACATAAAAACTAATCATACAAATACAGATCAATCCTTGAGGAGTCTACCCCATGGATCATTACCTGGCTACGAGGGCCCACGGTATTCAGTAGCAGGGTTGATCAGTGGTAGTCGATGCAGTTAGTACCCAGTGACAGTTGCACAGACTAGTAGCAGTGAGATGGTCGGGTGGGGGGGTAGTGCAGAGTTGGAAGTACTGCAATTGGCAAAGTGAAAAGTCAGCAACATCACAGATTATTTAGCGATAGTCCAGATGCTATTAGTAGTCAGTGACTCGGGAGACATATGCATCATATTGAACACAATTGATTCATTATTTTGGATTATTTTCAGTTGCATATGTTGCAGTTGCAGTGACAACATATGAGAGGGAGTTGCAGTGCATATTTAGTCTTGGTAGCAATATGTTTGTGTCTGTAGCAGTGCAGATGTAGCATATATCAGAGTTGTGCAGTGGTTGGTGGGAAGTATAACCAGACATCAATAGCATGGAAGGATATGATGCAAAGATGGGGTGTTGTGGCAGGGAGTGCAACACTAGAACGCATTCCTTGCTAAAAGGGAGTGTTAGTTATTGTAGCATCAGATGCATTCTAGCCACAAAATTCGGTGGAGGATAGAATACATGAGATCTCCAAAACCCAGAAATCATTTGTAGAAATTCCACTTAGAAATGACTTAATTAGATTATTAACAAATTTTTAAATATTTCCTAAGAATAAAACTTAGGGAATATGGTTAATTAATCAGTATTAATTAAGTCAAGGTGAGAATCATCTAGAAACTCACAAAAATCGATAGTCTCGAAATGATCCTAGCCATTGATTATGTTTTAATCTTGGTTGTTGGTGCTCCAACAAAGGATTTTAAGAAGAGCTTGATGTGGTGATGGAGAAAGCACTTGAGCAGATTGATTCTTAACAAATCAATTTCTAGACTAGCAGAAGGCAGTTGCCAAAGAGAGCTAGAGATCAAAGAAGTGTGTGAGGGGAAGAGACAATGAGGTTGGAGGAAGTATTCCATATCCAGTGAGTGCATTTGTAGACAGGCAAGACAGCCACAAAGACGTTGACGTAAGGGTTACATAGTAGCTTCTAGAGGCAAGTTCAATTATTGAGAGGGAAAGACGTCTTCAGTTCCAGAGGCCGAGAAGGATTCCCAGAGTGTTGGAGAAGTATTATTCTAGCCAACAAAGGGCAGAACGACTTCATTAGAGACCATTCAGAGGCTTGAAATCAAGCAGACTGCGCAAGAAAGTGCAAAGGCTGATGTAGATGGTAAGAGGGCCGAGTTTCTAAAGGACGTTTGTGTCGGGGTTTGCCTCTAGGGTGAGGAAATTCCTCACTAGATTTTTTCCAATATTTTTCTCTATAGGATTTCCAGATTTTGGCATCCACTTTTCATCAGAATTTCTCACTGCTGCAAAATACTGAAACACTTAGTTGATGCACCGATTTTCCCAAGTTGGGTTTTTCTGGGGACTTTTGTCCAATGATAATTGTGTTAATCATATGTGTGTGTGCTAGCATTTCTTAGCTTCCAAAATTTTATTTTTCCACAAAAAATGTGAAGTTTGCAGTGTGTTTATTTCGATATTTGTTGTAGTAGATAAATTGTTAACTAATTAAAAATTAGGAGAAATAATACCAATTGTTGCAATAGGATTATGTTTTGGAATTTTCACATGGTATCATAGCTCAGTTGATCAGTTGGAGAGCTCATAAACAAAGGAAAGTAATTTTGGTTCTCAGCAAGATCAACAGGCCGAAATTCCCAAGGGTGGCGCAAGTTGCTTGAGGAGGTTCATTTTTCTGAGTGGGGCAAAAAAAATCGATCCTTCCAAATTAAGTGATTCTAGAGGTAGAGTGAGCAGCTCAGTGCTTTCATTGGGAAAATTTGTAGTTGGATGCAGGAGTTTTGCAGCAGTACGATAAAGCAGAACCAACGTTGGGAAGGAAGAGAGAAGAGCACACACAGAGGAAAAAATTTCCTTAGGGAACTTCTACTATCAAAAAGTTCAATTTTCCTTGCAGATTGGCAAGAGTTGTGAGCAAATATTCTCACTCCATAAGGGAGTGTGAATAGTAGAGCGGCAACCAAGCATAAGGAAAGAGGAAGTTTTCGACAATTCATTGTGATGGCCACTGCTGGGCTTCGTGATCAGGACAAGTTGGATGGATCTTCCAACTATGTCATTTGGAAGGGAAGGATGCCCTTCCTTCTGTAGAAATTTTGAATAATATGACACTTATTAATAGAGATTATCCTGATTATACACTAATTGTGGAATACATGCATAATACATAACCTCCTCTACATTGATCATCAATTTGCAGTATTAAAGAAACAATCGCATGCGCACATTGAAGCATCAATCACACATATCAACACAGTATGTACCTGGGGAAAGCATAAAGCTGAAAACCCCTCAACTATCTGTATATTATATTGATGGAGAACATGTAACAATACATAGTACAATACTTCTCACAAGTACTCAGTACTATCTTCACCTGTTACACACAAACTAGCTCAGATCTGAATCAATCACTGCCTCAAATCTCCTCCGCTGCTTGCCTGCCTCTACTGCGCAATCCTGCATGAGAATACTACAGAATGGCTGAACCAAACTCGTATTCCCCTTGCGTAACACTACGCAATCCTCATTGGCAATCTCAATCCACTGATTGTGCAAATCATATGCACAACTATAGTCACAACTAACAGTTGTCTTTCCCTTTCACTCACCTCTAACACTTGTCTCCACTGAACTGTCCATGCACTAAGTTAACTGATGTATTCTTCAGTTGATTCATGAGTTAATAATTAGTGAATTGATTAATAACTAATTCACATCACTCATCACTAGTGTATTTTTTAGTTAGACTAAATACAACTAGTTCAACTAAGTCAAACTGAACACAACTCCATCAACTCCTCATTCAACTCCACAGAACTCAATCACTGAAGTTCTAACTGAAGTCCTTCATGCAATAGCTCAAGTAACCCATAAAAAACACGTATTTCCTTCTGGTAGTTGCATGTGCTACATTTGTAGCTTGAACTGAAGTGCTCCAAGAGAATAAGATAATGTTTATAGTCCAAATATTATTAAGAGCTAATAATATTCGACTGTTCTGTTTTTAGCCTGGCAGTCTAAAAATAGACTCCACCCATATGTCTAAAAATAAAGGTCCATCTATTTTACCAACATGACCAATCATCCACAAATAGCATCCTGCAACTCATAGACCATGATCCATATGTCTAAAAATAGACTTTGCGCCAAAAATAGCCTGCGGGCCCACTTAGTGAAGGCGACTTCTTCTCACTAAGCTCCATCATCTTGTTGCATTTTCAACATACAATCCTCTAGCTTGTTCTTTAGGCTACTCCAACTCTTCCTCACCTAGGCCTACACTTGGTCCACTCTCATGTTGCCCTCCACTAGACCAGGAATGTCCAACACAATGTTGTAGAATCTACTCACTGGTTAGTGCATCCAATCACTAGGATCACCCTTCCTCTTGGCTGTTAACAAACTGCACAAACTATCTTTGTTACACAAAAATATCGTCACCATGACTATTTGCAGTCAGTATGGGTATATCATCACTTATAATGTCCTCCTAAGCAAGGCTCAGACCTCAACTCTTCATGTAAAGCTTTGACAATGAGAGAAAGACATTAAAATCAATAAAGCTTCGGTTCCGCACTTTCTCTCACTTTTACCTGCGGGCCCACACCCTTTGTTCATGTTATCTACGTATATTCACGCTCTGTCTGTAAAAGGGGTGGGTGCGTACCCCTGTGAAAGTCAAAAAGGCGCAAGTTTATTCTAAAAAACTCACTTTGGGTTAATTCTAGATTATTCTAGAAGGAATTTTGACATGGATTGTTCGCTCCAAGGTGGTTCATGCATCCCAAAAGAGAAGGAGCTAATCCCTTGGTAAGAGGAGCTATTCCCTTGAAGGGAGGGCTTATCCCTTTGAAGAGACTAGTAACTTCCCTCCATTGCACTATAAATTAAGGCATTGGGTTAGTTGTTGGAGAGGTTAGAAGCTGAAACTTTTTAGGGTAAATGCCGGTGGAATTGGGACTTCCTAGTTAAGCTTGAGAGGAGAGATCACATACCTTTTGGCTTCATTTGGAAGTGAGTGAAACTTGTCAAAGTAGAGGGTACTTCTTGTCAGACCCTGGGAGGAGCTTGTACAACATCAAGGCACAGGTTGTAAATTTCTTCTTTGATTTGAATTAATACAATCATATTCATTTTTCTCAACAAATTGTCTTATGTGATTTGTTTCATAAATTCCTTGATCATTATGATGGATATGCTTTATGACATTGGCTTTTCAGGTGCTATTTAGTTTGTTTGCTTGTT
>APFE030948577.1:0-10696 GCA_000404065.3 Pinus taeda | reverse complement strand
ATTTCTAGAAATAGAATTATTAAATAAAAATAATAATAAATATAATTTTGGCCTGGGTCATTAAGTCAAAAATAGCCGTTAGGTAACCGTTGGAGTCCCTGCTATGTCTATTTAACATGTTAGGCTTGATCTGTTTTTTCAACTTGTCCTGACGATGAACCACACTAGTTGGTTCGAAACGCGTCGACAAAGGTCTTTTTCATGTGATTTACGCCGAAGCTCTTCTTATAACTATGAGAGAATTGTTGAACACTTTCACAATAATCATAGTAAATAGTATGTATGAAAATGTCCTCTCAATTTTATAACTGAAATTCAAAAATTATAAATAAATCAATCAAGAATCAAACACTATAATTTATGAATGGATTAATCATTAAAGGTTATGATATTTTTTTATCAAGATTATGAATTAAGATGTGGTAGTCTAATTAATAGATGAAATGGTTCTATTATAAACAAGTTTTTTGGTAAATTATATTCAAAATTGAATACAATTTTGTTTAAAATCATAATTTTAATTTGTTTAATTTACAAATATTAAGTGCTTCAAGGGTTTTCCAGGGTCCAAAATTCATTTATGAATTTAAAAATGTATTTTAAACAACAAGACATCACATCATTCCTAGAAATTGTATTGGCACATTCTAGACAAAAATGTTATTTCATTTAGTACTTAGGCTACACCAAATTAAATTTAAGATGGTAATTATTTTTTATTAATTTAAAAGTTTAAATCCACCTAGAGTGATAACATGTCGTTTGCCAAACTAATTAGACCCTAACCCCAAAAGTATGTAGGAGAATTGACCCCTCACGTCTTAATAGTGAGGTGCTTTAACAACATGACTTTAAAATTTAGTAATTTGAAAAATATTTTTTGTGTTTTTTAATTTTCAACATAATTTATTAAATATTATCATTTATATTAATTTATAAAATAAAATTTAACAATTAAAATAATAATACTTAAATATATTTGAAGCATGAAATAAAAATTATAAAGTAAATTATTTCTAAAACTAGTTGAAATCAATCTTAGTTGGGCATCTACTATTGCCGAAACTTAACATACAAATTTGTCTTAAAGTGAAAAAATATTTAATCCTTATGAAAACGTAACGTATTATATTTAAAGTACATTTAGGCCAGTTATATAATATCCCTTAATAGAAAATGTATACCACCCAACGTCAATTATTTGTTAAAAAAAATCCTATCAATATTAAATATTGTCCGTCGTAATACAAATTGTGTGGATTCACTGGATAATAGTTCTATTGTCCCTATCTTCAATCAGATAACATTTATGTTGTTCTTATCTTCACTCGAAAAGAGTTATGGATGGTGAGTTGTGAATGTTTTTCTGAGACATAAAATTGTATTCACGTTCATTCACTGGATAAGATTTCTATTGTTTTGATCTTCACTCTGATAAAATTTATATTGTTCTTATCTTCACTCGACAAGTTATGAATGATAAATTATAAATGTTCTTTTCATATATACATACAACTGGTTACAGCCTGTGGGGATATTAATTCCACTGTTAGTTAGTTGTGGGTTAAGTTTCATTTTAATCGATTTCTTCTTTGCTGGGGGTTATAAACTTATAAACCGTTTAGACTTACTTGAATTCTATTAGTTCTAGTTCTACTCCATAGGAGTCGATTTTTACTTTGGTTATTTATTATTGATGTTTACAGTGTAATTTATTTTAGTCATTCAAAATATTGAGAAAAGTAATCTCTGCTTTATTTTTTCAGTTTCATTCTTTGTCATGGTATCAGAGTTCAGCCTGTGTAAGACTCCTTGAGAGCAACAAGGAGTGAGAATTTTACATAAAATTACGTGAGAGCTCAGCCTGTGTAAGACTCCTTGAGAGCAACAGGGAGAGAGAATTTTGCATAAAATTACGTGAGAGCAGCAACGTGAGCAAAAAGAAAGCGTAAGCCTCAGAGGGATCAACAGAAGGTTGAAGAAGCCTCGAAGAAGCAACAAGAAAACCAAGCAGCCAGCTACAGCAAGGCGAAGGCGAAACACATTGAAGAATTTTTTTTGGGAGATTAACATTTTCCAGGTATTAAAACAGTGCGTTAGCAACACCACTAATGCTAAGCAGTCAGAATATAAAGTGTGTTAATCGAGCTTTCCTTGCATCCATTTCAATTTAACGCTCCGTGCATTAGTGCTGTAACACTCACCTTCAGCTGCGACAAAGGCTTTAACACGCTGCCCTTCATCGTCCAGAGAAGCTTTAGCACGTTGCCTACCCATTATTTCCGCCGCGTTAGCAAAAGTCAAACCAGATTAAGTGTTTCGTTTAACGAGGTCAACGAGGTTTTTCGTTTCATCCCTACACGTATTCATTTGGATTTTTTTTTAAATTTAAAAGCTTATGATATGGCCAAATGAGGTATGCGTAAGTTGAAAAGTTTTTTTTTGATTCTAAGGTTTTTTTATAAGGGTTTCTTATTTTATTAGAAGAAAAAGTTTTTTTTAAGTTTTTTTTAGAGTTTGTAATTTTTTTAAGGTTTTTTTAATAAAAACTCAGAAAGGAAAAAGATTTTTTAAAAGAGGTTTAAAAGAAGAGGTAAATATTTTGCATTCAAAGAAATGGTTTTCTCAAGTGTTTTGCCACAGACCATCACTCTTTTGGTAAAAATTATGAGTTTTGGTTTTTGAGAATGACGACGTTCCTGCAAGCCCAAGAGCGCTGGGATCAACTTCAAACTGCATATGTAGAGCCGACTCAAGAAGCATTGGTGGCCATGACTAATAATCAGAGGAATTCATTGAATGAACTGAAAAAGAAACAACACAGAGCCAAATGTTGGATTCAAAACTCAGTAGATGACTCTATTTTCGACAAGATAACAGGCACATCCATAATACATGAAGCTTGGGAAACGTTGAAAGTTGTGTATCAAGGTAATGATATAGTAAAGACAATGAAATTATAGACATTGATATCATAGTTTGAAACACAAAAGATGACTGGCATAGAAAATGTGGATTAGTTCATGACTAGAGTTCTAGGAATAGTAAATCAGCTCAAGCTCGTCGGTGAAACCATTTTAGATGAAAAAGTTGTTCAGAAAGTCATTCAAAGTCCGCCCAAGAAATATGACATGATTGTAACATCCATTATGGAATCCAAAGATCTTACATCTTTCTCAATAAAACAGTTGATTGGATCACTTCTAGCAGACGAAACAAGACTCAACTTGATAGAAGATTCCATGGAACAAGCTTTCAAAGAAAAACTCTCTTTTGGTAGAGGCAGAGGTAGAGGATATAGAGGCAGAAAGAAGCATGGCAGAGGCCAAAGCAGAATTAGATCAGAACATCATAATGTAGCGAAGTAGTGGTGACCTCCACAAAATCAAACTCAAAGAAGTAGACTTTCGAAAAAATATAATGTCCAGTGTTATTACTGCAAGAAATTTGGACATTATGAAAATGAATGCAAAAAGAAACAATCAAATCAGCATAGAGGAAATGTCCATCTCTCCAATAATGAAGGAGAATCCTCTAAAACAATCTTTCTTTCATGCATTCTAACTGAAGACACTCACAACAAGGATCTTTGGTTGCTGGAGAGTGGCTGCAGCAATCATATGACAGGTAACAAAAATATGCTTTCTTATCTTGATGCATCCATAACATCAAAAATTACTCTTGGAGATCATTCTTGCATTAAAGATGAAGGGAAAGGCATTGTTCCTATTCTTACTAAATAGAATCAATAGAAATACATTCCTCATGTTTATTATGTTCCAAATCTGAAGCATAACCTCATTAAAGTAGGACAATTGATGGAGCATGGTTATGATGTAATATTTCAAGGGAACACATGTTATATCTATAACAAACCGCCCAATAGATGGCTGATAGCTAAGGTTGAAAAAAGCAAGAATAGGATGTTTCCTTTAACTCTTAGAATTCAAAATATTTCACAGCCTTTCGTACACAATGTGTCAAGAATAGATGAGTCTCAACTATGGAATTCTAGATATGGTCACATACCATTCAAAAGCCTAAGTTAGCTTTAGAAATAGTCAATAGTCATTGGTCTCCCTACTATGAATGAGAAAGACTATAATTGTGAAATTTGTGTTATGTCCAAGCATAAAAGAGACAGTGTTACCACATCTTCCTCTAGAGAAAAAGAGCCTTTAGAGCTTGTCCATTTAGATATATGTGGCCCAATGCAAACACAGCCTATTGGTGCTAGTCTTTATTTTCTAACATTCATTGATGATTATAGCAGTAAGACATGGGTGTATTTTCTGAAAAACAAATCACATACATTCTCAAGGTTCAAAGAATTCAAAGCAAAAGCAGAAATGCAAAGTGGAAAGCCTTTGAAAGTACTCAGATCCAATCTCGTAGGATAGTACAACTCCAATCACTTCAAAGCATTTTCTCAACAACAAGGAATCATAATACAAAACACAACAAGATATACTCCATAGCAGAATGGAGTAGCAGAAAGGAAAAATCAATCAATCATGAACATGGCCAAATGTATGCCTCCTAAGAAGAAGTTGTCATACAATTCTTGGGCTGAAGTAGTTTCTACAACAATGTATGTTCTCAACAGATCTCCAACAACCACTCTCCAAGATACAGTACCTCAAGAAGCATGGGATGGTATAAAGGTAAATGTATCTCACTTTAGAATTTTTGGATCAATAGTTTTTCCACATGTTCTTAAGAAGCTAAGAACAAAGCTTGATGATAGGAGTGAAAAATGTACTTTCATAGGCTATAGTGAGCTGTCAAAGGCCTACAGACTTTATAATCCAATTACAAAGAAGTTTGCTTTAAGCAGGGATGTAAATTTTTTTGAAAATAAATCTTGGCCTGATCAAGTTGATGAAGCTTCAAGTCAGTATTTTTATCCACCACATCCACCAAGATTGTAGGTTGAAGAAGATTCATACCATTCTGAAAATAGAAGATCTTCAAGTAGTGAATCCACCAGTGATTCAACATCTTCATAAGACATTAGAAAATAAGAAGCGTTAGAGAAATATATGAGTAGGAGCATGAATTTGACCAGCATAATATGTTTTCATTTCTTTCATCTCATCCAACTCATTTTGAAGAATAAGTTAAAGAAAAGCATTAGGTAGAAGCAATGAACCAAGAAATTTTTGCCATAGAGAAGAATCAAACTTGGGAATTAGCTGATCTTGTAAGAGACAAAACTAGAATTGGTGTAATATGGGTATATAAGACCAAGCTGAATGAAAAAGGAGAGATTGAGAAACATAAGGCATGGATGGTTGTGAAAGGATTCTCACAATAGTTTGGTGTTGACAATGGTGAAAAATTTTCTCCAGTAGTAAGGTTAGACACTGTCAGAACCATTTTGTCCACAGCAACTCAGCACAAATGGAAAGTCTACCTGCATGATGTAAAATCTCCTTTCCTAAATGGTATATTGTAAGAAGAAGTTTATGTAGAGAAACCTCCTGGTTTTGAAGTTATAGGATAGGAACATAAGTTATATAGATTGAAGAAAGCCTTATATGGTTTGAAGCAAGCTCCGAGCGCTTGGTATAGTGACATTGACACATATCTCATCAAAAGCAGTTTTTTCAGAAGCAATTCTAAGCCAACTTTGTATACCAAAATGCATGAAGGTAAAATTCTGATTGTATGCCTTTATGTAGATCTTCTTTATACAGGAAATATGATGTTAGAAGATTTCAAATAAGAAATGCAAAAAGAGTTTGATATGACAGATCTAGGAGTCATGAAATATTTCTTAGGCATTGAAATTCACCAATCTGCTAATGGAATTTTTGTTGGTCAACAAAAATATGCCATTGATATCATCAAAAAGTTCAGAATGACCAATTTCAAACATGTAGATACAACAATTACTCAAGGCACAAAACTGAGCAAGGAAGATGTGGCACCGCCAATGGATTCCATGGTGTGTAAAAGTCTAATTGGTAGCTTGTTATATCTCACTTAACTAGACCTGATATTATGTTTGCAACAAGTTTTGTCTCTAGGTTTGTGTAGTCACCCAAGATTTCTCATTGGAAGGTTGCAAAAAGGATCTTAAGGTATTTTACGGGGACAATAGATTATGTTTTGTTTTATACACATTCTAAAAATTGATCACTTTCAGGTTATATAGACAGTGATTATGTAGGGAGTTTAGATGATCGCAAAATCACCTTAGGGTATGCTTTTCATCTTGGAACCAATATGACTTCATGGGCATCCAAGAAACAGTTAATCGTTTCAATATCTACTGCAAAGGCAGAATATGTAACAACAAATTCAGCAGTTTGTCACGCTATGTGGTTAAGAGGCTTATTGAGAGATCTATCAAATGTTCAAAGGATCAAACTCCTATTTACGGTGACAACAATTCAACAATTTCTTTATAAAAAAATCATTTTTTCCACAAAAAGAGCAAGCACATTGACACTCACTTTGATTTCATCTAGGAGTTTGTCAATGATGGGGACATAGTACTTTCTTTCTGTGGTTCAAAAAATCAACTAGCAGACATTTTCATAAAGCCATTGGGCAAGAATGTATTTGAATTTCAAAGAAAATAATTTGACATTGTAAGTGTCACTACATGTAACAATTGATATTAGGAGGGGATGTTGAGATATTAATCTCACTATTAGTTAGTCATTGGTTAGGTGTCATCTTAATTGATTTCTTGTTTGCTAGGTGTCATAAGATGTTTAGTCTTGCTTGAGTTCTACTCCATAGATGTCAAGTTTTACTTGAGTTATTTATTATTTATGTTTAAAATGTAACCTATTTTAGTCATTCAGAATATTGAGAAGAGCAATCTATGCTCCATTTTTTAGTTTCATTCTTTGTCACTGACATGGTTTGGTACTTTGCAGGTCCGATTTTTCTTTTCATGAAATATTGAGGTTTATAAAGTTGATATTATCCCATGGCTGATCTCAATCTAAGTTCGAGTGGCCAAGTCATAGTGACATATTCTCACCACAAAAATCCTTAACTATGTTTCTACTACCCTGAAAATGGTAGGAGAAATATGCATTGATTTGACTACAAAAGTTAGAAAACAGTCACTGATCATCCTGACAATTGATTGTAACTTGCTTTTCGATCATAAATCTTTGCGACTATTAGTTTCGGTCAATGATTTTTTAATTGATCGATAACACGTTGATATCTCTTATGTTGACCATCCATCCACAATCCCAGTAAGTGTGGTGACCTTCCGTTTAAAGTCCCAACAAAACCGAATCCATGATTAAAAAAAGACATGACCCCATATAGACAAGATTGTTGTGTATGTTGCAGTATAGTTGTTGCATGTCTCTTTAACAACTAGTTCCCTACCTACCATCTCACCCATTGTAATGTTTAGATCCCTTCACATAAAGCTAAGGAAATCATGCTTACCAAAAAATCATAAACCATATGTGATGCATCTTCAGTTTCTTTCTACATATACCCAAATAAATCATGCCTACTGACAAACCACACAAGTTAAAAGCATCTTTAGTTCGTTACATCTTTAGGTCTATGTATCTCATAGCAAATTCATATGAAAATTCCACTACCCATTCTGGTTTACAATTTTAGTCGATTCCAAAGGTCACAGAATGCAATTTTCTCCAACAAATAAGACCGAGGTCATGTTTTGAGTGATAGGAGGATCGAATTTTGCCCAAATCCATAACTTGCATAAATTTGATCCCACTGTACTACCTTTATACTCTAGTATATAAGATCGGGATATTGGAGTTTAGATTTTGCACACAGAAATATGTATGGGCAAATAGAAAGCCTAATAGCCTAGTCATATTTATGCCTTAAGGCGTTCTCTCTTAGAGCAACTCCCCTCCCATGCCACTTGTGTTGTTGTGTGTCATTGATTTTGGTGCTAGACTATTAAAATAGCCTCAACTATGGGATTGAAGACTATTATTGCACTTACAATTTGGAATGAATAATTAAATATAAAGCATTTAAATGACCTAATCACAAAACCTAGTGCAATAAACCGCAACTCCTCCTTCCTATTTATATTGTGTTCTGAAATTCCTCTTCTGCACAGCATCCCTAACAGAGTGGACCATGGAAGCATTGTTGTTGAACCTTGAAGCTCACAAGAAAGCACAGGCAGAGTTCAATGCCATAGTGGGGCACGACCAAAGCTTGAATGATTCTGACATCCCAATATTGTCGTACCTCCCACAGGTGGTGAAAGAGGTGCTTCAAATGCATCTAAGCAGTGGTGAAAGAGATGTTGTGAATGCATCCACCTAGACCATTGCTATCATGGGCCCATCTCTCCACAGAAGGTCTTAGCATGGCAGACAAAATATGCATTCCCGTGGGAATGACTATGATGGTGAATATTTGGTCGATTACTCAGGACCCAAACATTTGGGAATCACCACATGAGTTCCATCCCAAGAGGTTTGTAGCATCGAAGGGTCGGGAAGTTGTAGATGTAAGGGGAAATGATCAGAGGAATGTTCCTCTCACTTTGGGTCATTGAGTATGCACCAGAAAGGCACTAGGCCTTGCCACTCTTAATTTTTTGGTCTCTAAGTTGCTCCATTTCAAATGGATTTCGCATGCTGAACATCTCATTGATCACTTCTCTGGTTGCTTCACCAAGGCATCTCCCAATGAAGCATAACAAAGAAGGGAGGAGAAAATTCTTGAAGTAGACCTATTTCTATGTGTTTTGGTAGCTAAACCAAATTAGCCAAACACCATCGATGATTCTCTTCTGGATCCACCAGTGAGGTGAGGAATATCTAGTATTTATTTTGATTATAAGTCTTTACTCTCTAATTTCTCTGGTTTGGTTTTTTTTTTTAATTCATTAATTAATGTCTTAAAACAGGAAAGATCAAAGAATGCAGGCGAAAATTTGCCAAACACCTTCAAAATATTTTGAAATCTACCATCTAATTATACTAAACACAAATGGTAAAATTCATACCTTATTTTTATCACTAAGAAAAAATGATTTATCTCATGGTGAAATTATGTTTGTGTTGGTCAAGTTTTGATTGAAGTATGTTATGAAACCAACTCACAAAAAGATAGAAAAGATAGA
The DNA here is from genome assembly GCA_000404065.3 of Pinus taeda. Lineage (NCBI taxonomy): Eukaryota > Viridiplantae > Streptophyta > Pinopsida > Pinales > Pinaceae > Pinus > Pinus taeda. Next base: position 1,596 of record APFE030948577.1, on the reverse strand, counting down.
TCAACACCTTAGAATTCAGCCTCTTCGAGGGGCAACCTCCTTTACATTACATAAATGAACAATTCTTGGATGATACAAATGAAAATACCTCCTTTCTATATATAGGAGTCTAAGGGGTCATAATATAATCAGAGCCGACATAACAATAATAATGTAAGGGCGCAATAATAACAATGGTGGGCTTCTATGGGGCACAATAGTAACAATATGGGCACTACATGGGTACATCAATATAATAAGGGGTTGTACTAATAACAATAAGGGGTTACAGTAGTAGTATAAGGGCCTAACATACCCCTCTCCTTCAAAAAGCGTTGTCCTCAATTCTTGAGTAGTTCTTGATGCTTCTGTATAAAATTCTTGTCCTTCCATGTGGAATCTTCAATGGGTAGGTTCTTCCACCTGATGAGATACTCTGAAATTGATCGATTTTGTAGCTATCAGGTTCTTGTTTCTATGACTGCTCCAGGTTCCAATATGATTTTTCTTTCCTCTTCAATTTCTGGCAATATTGTTTGAATTGGGATCTTGTGCAACTTTTGAATAAGTGGCCATACTTCTTCGTCCTTCTTCCATTCATGCCTTGCTTCATTTATCCAATCTGGTTGGATAATAGAAATAGCACAAAACAATGCTTCCATATCCTCATCCTTGAAGAATCTTCCAATTCGGTAAGGTTGCCATTTTTTAAGTGCATGTAGTATTGCCAACATTTCCTTCTCATAAATAGCTTGCTTGAGATGTAGTAGTAAAAATACCCAATCACCTACATCAAAACATTTTTCACTACGATGTTGATCTACATGTTGTTTCGTTTGATTTTTCACCGAAGTGGTGTTATCCTTTAAAAGTTGGAGAACTTGTTGTTGATGCTCGATGTGATCTTTCACTGCATGAACCTTTTTATTCTTGATATGTCCTTCTACCTCTAGAGTTTGAGGACTGGTAATTTCTTCTAATCCTTTACAAGATATGGTCAGATTCATTTCTTGATGCTCGATGTGATCTTTCACTTCTTGAACATTTTTCTTCTTGATATGTCCTTCTATCTTGATAGTTTGAGGAGTGGTAATTTCGACCATTGAATTACAAGATATGGTTGGATTCATTTCTTCTTTCTCTATGTGTTCTTTCACTTCTTGCACCTTTTTCTTCTTGATATGTCCTTCTATCTCAAGAGTTTGAGGAGTGGTAATTCTTGCCAATGCTTTACAATATATGGTTTGGTTCATTTCTTCTTTCTCTGGGGTGGGGTCCTCGTGTATATCCTCTTATTTTGATGTTTCTTGATCCTTTTCTTCCTCCTCTTGATATTCTATGTAAAATAATTTCTTATCAACACACTTATGACCTTTAGTGCATTTGCTATCACAATTGTAACAAAGCCCTTTTTCTCTTTTTTCTTCCAATTGTTGTGGTGAAACCCTTGTAGATTGTGGAAGGCTATGAGAAACAACACTTCCATCTTCATAGCTGTGAGGGGTAGAATTCATTTTTCCCATAATTTTACTTTCTAGTATGTCACAAAGCCCTTTTACTCTTTCCAATTGTTGTGGTGTTGCTCTAAAGAAGGTGTTGCTCTTTGTATCCTCATAA
>APFE030948566.1:0-14754 GCA_000404065.3 Pinus taeda | reverse complement strand
TTATTTAATATGAATATTAATTTAAATGTCATCTCAATTTTATCTTAGGTAGTTCAAGAATTACACATCTTTGTTGTACTAAAGAAATAAAAAGAAACTCAATTCTTTTATCATTATTCTTAATTTGATTATTTTTTAATGTGAATATTTTTATTATTTTTCAATCTAAGGCACAACATATATCCATACTGTAAAGAACTAATTAAGGAAAAAATAATCTTTTTTTGGTAGATTATCTAAGGAATATATTCAAGCATATTGTGATAAATTTCACTCCCCAAAAATCAATTTTCTATTCAGGTAATAAAGAACTATTTATATGGGAATATATTATCCATTAATACATTCAAGCATATTGTGATAAATTTCACTTCCCAACAATCAATTCTCTATTCAGGTAATAAATAACTATTTATAACTTTGAGTAGTTGAAGTTGAGAACTTGTTTCTAGGAGCGCACTTGCTGAAAGTGCTGTGCACCCTAGTGAACAACCATAGGTAGAAACATGTAGTTACACGCAGCTACCTCCCAGCTGCCTCTTGCTAGAGGGGCTTGAGCTCCATGGATGCATTAGAGGACGGAGAGATTCCGTCAGGTCAATAGAAAGAAAATGAAAGAGCAACAAAAGCTTTTGCCTCTCTCATTTCTACAATGGGCCCGACAAAGAATAGACCATCAGCCACCAAGTTTATTAGACGAATGAAAGATATTCCTGAAATCTCACTCTCCCTGCCTTTCCCTGCAGAGCAACACTTTCCCTAGCAGAGCATGGATTAGTGGGGCAGTTCACTGGGTTATGGCCATCACCCAAAATTGTGCAAAAATGGGTAGAAAGGAACTGGACTGCGTCAATAAATGGGAAAATCTCAATCAGGTTTTGCGAAAGAGGTTACTTCACCTTCCACATTGAATCGAAGGAGAATCGAGATCTGGTATTTAGGAATGGACCATATTTTATGGATACTAGGGGTTTGTATCTAAATAGATGGACACCAGATTTTGATCCAAAAATGGATGTTCCCAATGACACCCCCATTTGGGTCAGACTACGACACCTTCCCCTTCACTGTTGGGGGAACGATTCAGTCAAAGCAATAGGAAACATAGTTGTGAAATATATAGACAGGTGCGAGCCAAAGGAAAATATGTATGCATGCACCAGAATATGTGTAGAAGTGGATCTTGGGAAAGGGCTACCAAAAGCCATAAAAATCAAAGTGGGCCAGTGGACGCACATACAATAGCTAGATTATGACCAAGTCCCCTTCAAATGAAAGGTATGTCACGGATACAATCATTTTGCAAATAGATGTACAAAAAAAAAGAAAATGAAAATTAAAAGGGTGAAGATCCAGAAAACAAATGGGAATAGGTAAAATGAAAGAAGACAGCCTACAAACAACCAACTCTCTCTTCCTCATATCCCTCCACATCCTCTGACCCCCATCCTCCATCACCAAAAGTTAATAACCTTCTTTCTAGCACTAACCCTTTTGAGCCTCTAGATCCTTCAGCCCTGCCATCCCCTAGACCAACATCCTGATCCAGATCCATATCCCCAAAACATACCTCCAAACCCCCCTCATTCCCTTTGGTTTCGAACACTCATACCCCTCCACCCCCCTCAGTAGACAAAATCTTAACCATAAAGCAATCAAAGGAGGTACCCCCAAATATAGAATACCAAAAAAAATCAGGAAGAAAGACAAACAAAGAAATCGGGGATCAAGCAGTAGCAAAGGAAATGGCATTAGAAACACAACAACCTATGGAAACATTCTTAGGAAGGAATTTAGGAAACAACGAAAAAATCAGACAAGAGGGAAAGGAGCCATGCACCACCCAACAAGTAAATAATGATAATGGTCTCCTGGAATTGTAGAGGAATGGGATCGCCCATCAAGTAAAATGCCACAAGAGACATTTTGGTAAAAGAAAACCTAGACATCCTTATGATTCAGGAGACAAAAATAAATCACCAAGAAACTGAAAATATAAAAAAAAAAAAAATCAGAAATTATGAAGGGGAAGCAATACAGTCAACCGGGGCATCAAGAGGCATATGCACAATATGGAAAAAAGGAACTTAGGAATTAATGAAATACAAAAAATATTAGCACTGGATCCAAATGGATCTAATGCAAATTAGTACAAAAGAGATGTACAATGTCATAAATATATATGCCCCAAATCGTTACAAGGAAAAAGAGCAATGTTGGGACACCTTAAAAGAAGCGCTAAAAGAAGTGCAAGATGGGAAAATAATACTAAGAGGAGATTTAAATTTGGTAAGAAGCATAGAAGAAAATTTTGGAGGAACATATCACATAGACCCATCTAGGGATACTCTAGAAGAATTAATGGAACAACATAACTTGATATATGTCCCACCAAACAATGGGAAATGCACTTGGAGCAATAAAAGAGTGGGAAAAAGTAACATAAAAGAAAGGCTAGATAGAATTATGATACAAGAAAATATAGTAGTAGTACACAGCTCCATAAAATAAAAAAATTTACATACCACAACATCTGATCATAAACCGATGATAATAGTCATGGGAAAAATGGAAAATCAAGGTCTGCTCCCATTTAGATACAGCTGAATTTGGGATGGCAATGAAGAAATTAGTGACCTAGTCAAGGAAGCATGGGAGAAAAGAGTAGTAGGATCACCACAGTATATTTGGGAAACAAAATTAAAAATTGCAAGAAACAAATTAAAGGAATGGGCAAGAGCAAATGAATTAAAAGAAAAATGAAAAGAGAAAAGAGTTACAGTAGAAAATGGACATCATGCAAGCTGAAAAAGGAAACAAAGAAGAAAGCAAGTAAGATTACCTAAGAGAGAAGGAAATCTTTTTGGAAATATATAGGGAAAATAGGAAAGACGAAGAGGAGGCAAGATTGAAATTAAAAAGTTTGTGGCTCAAGGCAGGGGACAAAAACACATAATTTTTCCATAACACAATGAAGATAAGAAGAGCAAGAAACCAAATAAAAAAAATTCAAGTTGAAAGCCAAGAGGTAAAAGGAGTGGAGGAACAAAAAAAGCATCCTATAAGCACTTTAAAAACTTACTTTCAGCCAATGAAGAAATGGTTGAAAGTGAATACTTCTTAAAGCACACAAAAGGAAAAATAAAAAAAAGGAAAAATGAAACAATAAGCAAGGATCTCAAAGAAGAAGAGGTAGTGACGACCATATGGAGCCTACATCTGGACAAAGCCCCAGGGCCAGATGGCTTCACGATAACATTCTACAGATTTCATTGGTATACCATTAGAAAGGATTTCTTAAGAATGGTGAAGAATGTTTAAAAAAAAAAAAATAGGAGGCAACACCAAATCCTCCTATCTTGCTCTTATCCCAAAAGAAGCAAACCCCTCAACTTTCAATAGGTTTCGCCCTATCTCTCTCTACAATTCATCGTATAAGATAATAACAAAAATAATTGCAAATAGAATCAAGGAAGTACTTCCGATAATTATATCTAGAAACCAAGGAGGATTCGTGATGAATAGGCAAATCATAGATAATATAATTATTATATAGGAAGCGGTTCACTCCAGTATACTAAAACAAGAAAAAAGCCTCATAATCAAACTAGATATGGCAAATGCATTCAACAGGGTCAGTCATCCATATCTAATGGCTATCGTCCAGAAACTTGGATTCTTTGGAGAAATTGTGGGAGTCATACAGGCATGCATCTCTACTCCATGGATTGTCCCCCTTGTAAATGGAAGGCCCAGTGACTTCTTTCATAACACAAGAGGCCTTAGGCAAGGTTTTCCTCTCTCTCCCTTCCTATACATTATAATGGTGGAAACATTAAGCAAGGCTCTAGAAAATCAAAGAAAGGAAAGAAATATCACAGGGATCGGAATAGCAAAAGGAGTAAAAACAATAAAGCGCTTAGTCTTTGCTGATGACACTCTACTGTTGGGAGGGGCATCAACAATAATAACAAGGAGGTACAAAAAAGTTCTCGATGACATTTTACAGGTTTCAGGTGGGCTATTGAACGATACGAAATGCAAGATATATGGATCGAACACCCCTCCTAGAATTATGCAAAGGATTTCGCAAATCCTAGACATCCCTGTGGAGGAAAAATGGACACACTTCTTTTACATATGACTTCCAATTTCAAAAGAGAACATGAAGACAAAAATATGGACTAAACAAATTGAAAAAATGAAAAACAAAATACAAAGCTAGGGTATGATGTGGTTGAATATGGCACGAAGGGGAATTCTAATAAAATCACTCCTTGCAGCACTACCTATCTATCAATATGCTATAATCATGGCCCCAACAAGTGCCCACAAACAAATGGAGCTTGTTTTAAGAAGCTTCCTGTGGCAAGGGGGGAGCATGAAAACAAAACATTTAGCCTAGTCAAGTGGGAGCAAGTAGTACTACCTTATGAAAAAGGAGGCCTATCAATAAGGAAACTTGGGCTCATGAATGCAGCACTAGGAATGAAAATAGTATGGAGACTAATTACAAGAAAAGAGAGTTGGTGGAAAAATACTCTTATGACAAAATATATGGATGGGACCAGGAAAATACTTCTTAATGTAAATATCCCAATAAGACCATGTACCCAAGTATGGAAGCTGGTTAAAAAAAAATCCATTAATAAGTAGATGTATTTCTAAAATCCTAGGCAATGGAAAAACAACTTCAATTTGGTAGGACAGAATCATGGGAAAAGAACCATTACAGACTCATTTAGACACTGAAGACATACAAGAGTGGATGAAAGATAATGGTTTCAACACCTTACACTCTATATCTCCTTGGGATCAAAAGGAGTGGCAAGATTGGAAAAGCTTAGCAATCCTGATAGACCTAGAAGGGAAATGGAGCACTTTGATGAGGAAGATGCTTATCATTGGGACCCAAGCGGTGGACACTACACAGTTAGGACTGGATATAAAATCCTTTAATAACAACCAAATCAACAAGACTGAGATTCTTGGAAAATAGCTTGGAAATCAGAAAGTCTGCCTAAGATCAAAATGTTCATCTAGACTCTACTAAAAGGGAGAATATTGACCAGTGACAACCTATGAAAAAAGGGCTTTCAAGGCCCAACATGACGCCCATTATGCATGAGGCTGAAGAAAATATTCAACACTTATTCCAAGAATTTACCTTTGCCAAAGAATGTTGGTAGCAGTTGATAAGTCCTTTAGAAATAAGAATAAATTTTGAACAACCCCTACTAGACTTTCTTCAAACCCTCGAGAAGGCCTATCCATACACAACAAAGAAGAAAGTCGCAATTTATAGGATATGGAAGTGTATCCCAGTTGTTCTATGTTGGAAAATTTGGTTCACTCGAAATAAGTGCATTTTAAAAAATCAAATTCCAAGGATAGGGAATACCCTCTAAAAAATGTGGGGTTTAACTTTTGAAATCCTCAATGTCAAAGGAATAACACCAACAAATAAAAATACTCTTCAGCAGGAAGAGCGAGACTGGCTCAGCAAAGCCATAATAAAAAATAATGGACAAAAGGGAAACAAGAAGATAAACTGAGGAAATATTTGGAAAATAAGAATGAGCGAAGAGGAACTGACAAACTGTACGAAAAATTAGAACAGATATTGTCTATACTTTGATGGGGCCTCAAATCATAACTCGGGAAAGGCAAGGGTAGGGGGAATAATCCTAGATCCTAATGGGAAAGAAAATGTCACATATGGATGGGGATTGGGACAAATCTCAAATAATAAGGCAGAAGCATACAACTTGTTGATGGGAACAAGAGTTATCAAAAAAAGAGAAATTCAAAATCCTATCATAATAGGCGATTCAGCCATAATAATAGAGGCAATGGCAAGAAACAGAAACCCAAGCAATGATTTCATGAACATAATTCTTAGAAGAATAAGGAAGAACTTGGAAGGCTCTAGCAATCTAATCTTTAGACATGTCTTGAGAATTCACGATCAACAAGTGGACCATTTTCAAACCAAGCAGTGGAAAGAAATGAAGGGAATGTTCGTGAAAACCAATAAGAATACCATAACTCTATTCCTTAATGAGCAACCAGAAGCACAAGGATAAAGATCACCAAAATAAAGGAAAAACCACAAGGATAAAATCAATAAATCAAAAAATAACAACCAAAAATCAACAAAGGACTCATCACTGTAGTAACAGCTAGGAAGTCAAGGAAATGCATAAGAAAATCCATGAAACTCTAGACTCTAGCATGAGAAACGACAGGAAGGAAGATCACAATCATGCCCACAAGAACCATGTTGCAAACTATTTCATCAAAGGGTATACAACATTCTAAATATGGTGGTGCTTCCACATGGCTAAGTGATGAAGCATGTCCATGAGCCAATTCACCCTCATAAATAGCCTCAACACCCCCATCACTGTCCACTTCTCCTACCTACCTGCAATGGCTAGCCAGGACTTCATGAGGTCACCCAGCTGACATGACATACCCCCTTCGTCTAAGGATTCCACTATATAATCCAGAACACAAGACCAATTTAATTCAACCACCCAAATGGTGTAGCTTGGTAATCAAATCCCACTTTAAAACTCAACAAGATAAAAATTGTCAAAAATTACATATCCTACCATAATTATCACTAAAGAAGCACCCCGATGATTACAAAATTTCCTCTTCAATAGAGTACCCCAAGAAACCAAGGAAATAGGTAGTGAGCCCAAGATCTTGAACTATATCTCTCAACCCTAAGAAAATTTGGAGATAGATATGTGCAACAAATACCACTAAAGATGACAACGGCCATGACAAATTCTTGAAAGCATAAATATGAGGAAACCCAAAAAGAACAAATGAGCACCAAATCTAAAATTCCATTTACAAAGGAACTCTTATGGCCTAGATGTAGAACCATATTTCTTACTAAACAAGGAAGAGAATAAAACCAGCCCATTTTAACTCCTCCAGCAAGAAAATTTAGTAGTTCTCTTGTCCTCACCACGTCGCACCATCCAAAGGATAGTTCACCACCCTTCAGCTCACTGAGGTGAAAAAATGTGCAAGTTAGCACACCATAGTGACCAAATCACAAGCCCCACTAGCTTGCATTATACTTTCACTCTAAAGAAACCACTCGAATGAGAATGTGATGCAGGTTAGGCCTGCAATAACTAGGATCTTCAAACACTCTGTTTTGCCCCTCAGAAAATACTCAAACTGTTGCCATTCATTCCAATATTCCCATAAAGACCAAGGATCTATTTTCGTCCTTCTCTTCACAATCAGCTAAAAGTCTTACCACCCCACTTAAATATAACAGTTCAGATAGCGAAAGTTGATTTTCTTCACCTGTACTGAAAACGTCTTGTTCCTATTTCACTAAAAAAATAGCAATCATCTCAAATGGGTTGTATAAATGGTTGGTGATGCCATTTGGGTTATGTAACACAACTAGTACTTTTACGTTCCTGATTAACAAAATGTTCGAGTTTATTGGGAAATTTGTGATTGTGTATCTTGAGATATACTAATTTTGAGCAAAACCATGGAGGAACATTTTCGACATGTTCCATATGTTCTGGAAAAGTTGCAGCAAAACAAGTTGCTGATAAATCTAAAGGAATGGACTTTCTTTGAAAAGGAGTTGGTCTATTTGGGTTTCGTGATTGCAGAGAATGAGGTCCAAATGAACCCAGAGAAAGTTGCAGCTATACTTACTAGCCATCCCCTAAGAGTTTGTTTGAAGTTCGAAGTTTACATGGGTTGGCAAGTTTTTATCGTAAGTTTATAAGGGATTTTAGTGGAAGTTGCACACCTATTTTGGATGCAATCAAGAAGGCAAGTCAACCTTGTCAGTGAATTGAAGCTGCAGAAAAGAGCTTCGAGATATTAAAAAATAAGATCACTAAGAGGCCAATTTTTAGGCTACCTTACTTCAACAATTTTTTCAAGTTCTTTGCAATGCCAATGGTACAACCATTGGGGCCATACTCAGGCAGGAAGACAAACTTGTTTCTTATTTCAGTGAAAAGTTGAATCGAAGTAGGCAAAATTACTCGTCTTATGACATGGAGTTCTATGTTTTCGTCCAAGAATTGAAGCATTGAAGGCACTATTTTCTAGGTAATGAGTTTGTTTTATTTTTAGATAATTTTGCATTGTAGTACGTTATGCAGTAGCATAAGCTAAACTACAAGCATGCAAAGGTGGTTGAATACTTGCAAAGTTACACGTTTTTGTTGAAATATATCAGTGGTCAGGCCAATAAGGTAGCGGATGCATTGAGTAGGAGGGTTTTTCTCTTACAGGAGAGCACGAGACAAGTGTTGGGTTTTGAACACCTGAAAGAATTTAATCAGATGGATGCAGATTTTAAGGAGGCTTATGAAGCCTGCCAAAACCCTTTGATGAGGAACAATAGTCCATGGTTGGACTATAAACTACAGGAGAAGCATTTTTTTAAGGGAGGACAAAAGAAAGAAGCAACGGATGTAATCTATAGGGTGTGGGGTTTACAGTTTAGTTTTTAGGTTTTATAGTACTTTAGTAAATGATTTTAATAAACAATTAAATAAATGTTACAAAGGAAATTTTAAACAGTTACAAAATCCTTAGGGTTTAGGGTTTAAGTTTTAGGGTTTATAACACTTTATTAAATGCTTTTAATAAACACTTAAGTCAAAGTTATAAAACAATTTATAAAATGTTATAAATCACTTATGCTTTAGGGTCTATAATACCTTAGTAAATTCATTTAGGGTTTAAGATTTAGGCTTTAAAAGCTAGGCTATAAGGGTTGGGGTTTTATGTTTAGTGTTTAGGGCTTCTATCACTTTAGTAAATTATTTTAATAAAGACTTAAATAAAAGTTACAGAACACTTTTTAAAATGTTATAAAATTCTTAGTGTTTCAGGTTTAGAGTTTAGGATTTTGGCTGTAGGGTTTAGAATTTAGGGTCTGTGGTTTATAACACTTTTTGAAATGATTTTATTGAAAACTTAAATAAAAGTTTCAAAATAATTTTAAAATGTTATTAAATTCTTAGCGTTTATGGTTTAGGGTTTCGGGTTTAGAATTTAATTTTTATAACACATTAGTAAATTCTTTTAATAAACACCTAAATGAATGTTAGAAAACACTTTTTAGAATGTGATAAAATGTTTAGGGTTTGGGGTTTGGCAATTGGAGTTTAGAGTTTATGGTTTACAGTTTAGGGTTTATAACACTTTAGTAAATGATTCTAATAAACAGTTAGTAAAAGTTGCAAAACATCGTTTAAAATTTTATAAAAATGCTTAGGGTTTAGGGTTTGGAATTTATGGTTTAATGTTTACCTTTTAGGATTGAGGATTTATAACACTTCAGTAATTGCTTTCAATAAACACTTAAATAACTATTACAAAAAAAAATTAAGACATTATAAAATAATTAGGGTTCAGGGTTTAGGGTTTAGGATTTGGGGTTTAGGATTTAGGATTTAGTGTTTAGGTTTTCATGTTTGTAACACTTTAGTAAATGCTTTTAGTAAACACTTAAATAAAATTTATAAAATACTTTTTAAAATGTCATAAAATTCTTACGGTTTAGTGTTTAGGGTATATTCTTTGGGAATTAGGGTTTAAGACTTATAATGCTTTATTAAAAAAATTTAATAAACATTTAAATATAAGTTACAAAATGATTTTGAAAATGTTATAAAATGATTTTGGTTTAGGGTTGATGGTTTACGGTTTACAGTTTACGGTTTAGGATTTAGGGTTTAGGGTTTATGGTTTGGTGTTTAAAATATTATAAAATGATTAGGGTTTAGGTTTGATAACACTTTAGTTGATTCTTTTTATAAGCACTTAAAAAAATTTACAAAATGCTTGTTAAAATGTTATAAAATTCTTAGGGTTTGGCATTTAGGGTTTAAAATGTTATAAAATGCTTAGGGTTTAGGGTTTAGTGTTATAAAATGGTAAAGGTTTAGGGTTTAGGGTTTAGGGTTTAGGGTTTAGGGTTTAGGGTTTAGGTTAGGGATTGGGTTTTAAGTTTTATTGCTTAGGGTTTATAGCTCTTTATTAAATTATCTTAATAAACACATAATTAAAATTTACAAAACACTTTTTAAAATGTTATAAAATACTTAGGGTTTAGGGTTTAGGGTTTAAAGTTTATAACACTTTAGTAAATGGTTTTACTAAACACTTAAATAAAAGTTACAAAACACTTTTTAGAATTGTTATAAAATGCTTAGGGTTTAGGGATTAGGGATTAGGGTTTATAATATTTAATAAATTCTTTTAATAACAACTTAAATAAAAGTGACAAAATGGTTTTTAAAATTTTATAAATTGCTTAGGGTTTAGGGTTTAGGGTTTATGGTGTAGGGTTTGAGGTTTGGGTTTTAGCGTTTAGGGTTTGGGGTTTAAGGTTTAGTGCTCAGGGTTTATAACACTTTATTAAATTCTTTTAATAATCACTTAACTCAAAGTTACAAAACAATTTATAAAATGTTATGAACCACTTATGGTTTAGGGTTTATAAGACCTTCGTAAATGGTTTTAGGCTTTAGAGTTTAGGGTTTAGGGTTTATAAGACCTTAGGAAATGATTTTAGGGTTTATGATTTAGGGTTTAAAAATTAGGCTATAGGGTTTGGGGTTTTGTGTTTAGGGTTTAGGGTTTATAGAGATTTAGTAAATTATTTTAATAAACACTTAAATAAAAGTTACAGAACACTTTTCTAAATGTTAGAAAATTCTTACTATTTCGGGTTTAGAGTTTAGGATTTGGGGTTTAGTGTTATGAAACCAACTCACAAAAAGATAGAAAAGATATATCAATGCCTTAGAATTCAGCCTCTTCAAGGGGGCAACCTCCTTTACATTACACAAATGAATTATTCTTTTATCATTCAAATGACAAAACCTCCTTTCTATATATAGGAGTCTAAGGAGTCACAATATAACCCAACAAACCTAACAATAATAATATAAAGGCACAAAAATAACAATAGATGGATTCTATGGGGTGCGACAATAAAAATATGGGGACAATAGGGGCACAAAAATATTAATAAGGGATACAACTACAATAGTAAAGGGGTAATTGCTAGTGTTATAGGGACCTAACATGCCCCTCTCCTTCAAAAAGGTGTTGCCCTCAACACTTGAGTAGTTCTGGATACTTCTATATACAATTCTCATCCTCCAATGTGGAATCTTTAGTGGATAAGTTCTTCTGCTTGATGAGATACTCTGAAGTTGATAAATTTCATAGCTATCGAGTTCTTGTTTCTGTGACTTCTTCTGATTCCAATATAATTTTTGCTTCCTTGTCAAGTTCTAGAAATATACTTTGAACTGGGAGCTTGTTGCCTATAACCTTCTTTAAACATGAAACATGGAAAACTGGATGCACTCGAGAAGCTATAAGAAGCTCCAATTTGTATGCCATAGTACAAATATTTTATAACACCTTGTACGGACCATAATACTTCGGTGATAATTTATTATCCTTCTTAGCTTGCTTGAGGGACATTTGTTTATATGGTTGTAGTTGTAGGAATACCCAATCACTACATCAAAACTTCCTTCGATGCGATGCTGATATGCCTGTTGTTCCATTCTATTCTATGACAACATGAGGTTATCCTTTAAGAGTAGGAGGGCTTGTTGTTGATTCTCGATGTGATGTTCCACTGCTTGAACCTTAGAATTTTCTCTTAAATGTGATGTGATGGATGGCGGCTGATATCCATAAAGTGCCATAAATGGGGTCATTTTTGTTGCTGTATGGAAGGAAGTGTTATACCACCATTCAACCAAAACCTACCATTTGAACCATTGTGTCTATTTTTCAGATACAAAGCAACGAAGATATCCTTGCAAATATTTGTTTACTATCTCAGTTTTCCCATCAGATTGAGGATGATAAGATGAGCTATGAGCTAACTAAATACCGAGACAAGAAAATAATTTTGTCCAAAAATTTCCAGTGAAAATGGGATCTCTGTCACTTACAATAATCTTTGGGTTTCCATGTAGCTTTTGAATTGTTTCCATAAATGTAGTAGAAATTGTACTATCTTTAAATGGATGTGATAATGCACAAAAGTGTGCATACTTGGTGAGTCTGTCAATTACCACCATGATGACACCCTTTCCCTCATACTTGGGTAAACCTCTGATAAAATCCATTGAAACCTCCTCCCAATGTTGGCCTCAAATGGATAAAGGTTGTAATAGACTTGGGGTCTTAATTGTTTCAACTTTATTTGGTTGGCAAACCAAACATTCTCCCACAAACTTTTGAATATCTCATTTAAGGCTATCCCAGAAAGATTCCTTCTTAACCCTATGGTAAGTTTTTAAATATTCAGTGTCATCCTAAGGGAGAAGTGTACAATTCCATAAGAATATTTTGTTTGAGTTGGGAATTCTTATAGAGGTATAAGCGATCTTTGTACCATAATGAATCATTTTTCCAGCTAAATGTATCAGATGTACTGGAATCTTGTTGTAACTTTCGAATAAGTGCCCACACTTATTCATCATTCATCCATTCCTCCCTTTCTTCGTTTATCCAATCTATTTGGATAATAGAAATGGCGAACAACAATGCTTCCACATCCTCATCCTTTCTTGAGAGTGCATCTGCCACCACATTTTGCTTCCCTTTTTTGTAGATGATTTCAAATTCATAACCCAACATCTTTGTGACCCACTTTTGTTGCTCTTCAGAGGATAATCTTTGTTCTAAACAGTATTTAAGGCTATCATGACCCATTTTTACCTTGAAGTGTCTTCCATTAGGTAGGGTCGTCATTCCTTAAGTGCGTGTAGTATTGCCAACATTGCCTTCTCATAAATAGCTTTGTGTAAAAAATTTCCCTTGATTGGACGACTTTCAAAAGCAATGGGTCTTTCATCTTGCATTAAAACAACACCAGTTCCATTTCCTAAAGTATCACATTGCACAATAAAGGTTTTTCTGAAGTCCAGTGTAGCTTTGGTGTTACACCGATCCATGAACTCATCCTGAGGCAACCTATGCCTGCTCATCGAGACCCTAAATCTGGTACATTTCACACCTTGATTAGCCAATTGAACAGCCAGTATATTGGCCTGCCTTCGTACATTGTTAAAATCAACCGTGCATAGGCTTCTGAGGTAGAAACCCTAAACCCTAAAACCTATGTATTTTATAGCATTTTAAAAAGTGTTTTGTAACATTCATTTAAGTGTTTATTGAAAGCAATTACTAAAGTGTTATAAACCCTAAATGATAAAAGATAAACTCTAAACACTAAACGCCAACTAAAAACTAAGCATTTTATATCATTTTAAAAGCTTTTTGAAACTTTTATTAACTATTTATTAAAATAATTTACTAAAGTGTTATAAACCCTAAATTGTAAACCATAAACTATAAAATCCAATCCCCAAACCCCAAACCCTAAACCCGAAGCATTTTATAACATTTTAAAAAGTGTTTTGTAAATTTTATTTAGGTGTTTCTTAAAAGAATTTACTAAAGTCTTATAAACCTTAAATCTTAAACCCAAAGCCTTAAATCATAAACACCCAAATCCTAAACCATAACCATAAGAATTTTATAACATTTTAAAAAGTGTTTTGTAACTCTTATTTAAATGTTTATTAAAAGAATTTACAAAAGTTCTATAAAACCTAAACCCTAAATCCTAAAAAGTTTACAACATTTTAATAAGTGTTTTGTAACTTTTATTGAAGTGTTTATTAAGGAAATTTATTAAAGTGTTATAAACCTTAAACCCTAAACCTCAAACCCTAAACCCTAAACCTTAAGCATTTTATAACATTTTAAAAAACATTTTGTAACTTTTATTGAAGTGTTTATTATCATAATTTATTAAAGTGTTATAAACCCTAAACCTTAAACCCTAAACCCTAAACCCTAAAACCTAAACCCCAAACCCCAAACCCTATGCGCAAAGAATTTTATAACATTTTAAAAATCATTTTGTTACTTTTATTTTAGCTTTTATTAAAATCATTTACTAGAGTGTTATAAACCATAAACCCTAGACTCTAAACCCTAAATCCCAAAGCTTAAACCCCAAACCTTAAAATCTAAACCCTAAAAACTAATAATTTTATAGGATTTTAAAAAGTGTTATGTAACTTTTATTTAAGTGTTTATTAAAATAATTCACTAAAGTGTTATAAACCTTCAACGCTAAACCCCAAACCCCTAACACTATAGCCTAATTATTAAAGCGTAAATCATAAACCCTAAAATTATTTACTAAGGTATTATAAACCCGAAACCCTAAAGCCTAAAGGCATTTATTAAGGTCTTATAAACCCTAAACCATAAGTTATTTATAAAATTTTATAAACGATTTTGTAACTTTGTCTTAAGTCCTTATTAAAAACATTTTATACAGTGTTATAAACCATAAATCCTAAACCCAAAATACTAAACACTAAGGATTTTATAACCGTTTAAAATGTTTTTTGTAACTTTTATTTAAGTGTTTACTAAAAGAATTTACTAAATTTTTATAAACCCTAAACACTAAACCCTAAACCCCAAACCCTAAACCATAAACCATAAACAATAACCATTTTATAAAATTTTAAAAACTATCTTCTAAATTTTAGTTAAACGTTTATTAAAAGAAAATCATTTACTAAAGTGTTCTAAACTACAAACGTAAACTCTAAACTCTAAAATCCATACCACAATCCCCAAACCATTAACCATAATCATTTTATAACATTATAAAAAGCTTTTGTA
>APFE030948562.1:0-29685 GCA_000404065.3 Pinus taeda | reverse complement strand
GAAATGCCACGCCCTTTAAGGTACAAGTTAATTTTGAAATCCCCATATTCGAGGGTCAGATAGATGCAGATGCCGTAGATAAATGGTTAAATCTGCTAGAGGGTTATTTTTCTGTTCATGAATTTTCGAGTCGGGAACAGATTGTTTTCGCTCTTCTCAAAGCAGCCCCCCACGTCAAGGACTGGTGGGAAACCTACTGCGAGTAGAAGGATGAAACTACAGTCTTGCTATTTTCAGCCGCACCCACCTGGAATTCATTCCGGGATGCCATTAAGGAGCAATACTACCCTGTTGGAAGCTATGAGGATGAATACATAAAGTGGACCACGCTGCGGTAGGGAAGGGGTCAAGATGTGCCGGAGTTCACCAATCTTTTCCATACCCTTTGCACGAAGTTGGGTATCAAGGAGTCCAAGCAACATTTGATACTCAAATACCATGGCTGCCTGCACAAGTACATCCATTAAGAAATGGAATTTTTGAACATATCCTCGCTCGGCATAGCATACCGATATTCTGTCAAGATCGAGAAGAAATTTAAACAAAAGAAGCCAGACTTTGGATCTGCGAATCCAAAGCAAGGGAAAGGTGCCCCGAAACCACAGAACAAAGGACAAAGCCTAGGCAGGGCAGCCCAAGACAGCCCACCAAAGCTACAACAAATAACAGTGTCGCAAAGCCGAAAAAGGACACGGGAAAATGGTGTGAGTTCCATAATAGCTCCACTCACAACACAAGTGAGTGTCGGGCGAAGCATTCACTGCTGGCTGAGCTAAAGGTTTCAGAATCAGATGCAGGTTCCGACTCTGAGTCAGGACCCGACAAGGGTAATGACAAAGGGAAGCAGATCATTGATGCGGATTCCAACGCCACTGTTGCTACTGCCAAGATCCAGAAAAACGAACCCGAAGATTCAGAGGAGGAGGACCGTCTCTTCCACTCCCAGATGTGGGTAAGTGGGTCCCCGCTACAGTTCATTGTCGATAGCGGGAGCCAAAATAACCTCATTTCGGTAGAGGTCGTGAAGCGGTTGGGCTTACCAACCACATCACATCCACAACCGTACACCATCGGGTGGCTGCACCAAGGACAGGATCTTTGTGTGAGCCAAAAATGTCGCCTTCCATACAACATCAAGCCCTTCACAGATGAGGTATTGTGTGACATTTCTCCCCTTGAAGTTTGTGATGTATTATTAGGACAACCTTACTTGTGAAGCGACATGCTGTGTATGAATCAAGGCCCCGTGTTGTTATTATTACGTTGGGAAATCAGTTGTACAGGATACCAGAGGTAGCACCGCCTACTTCCATCTCTTTGATTACTGCAAAACAATGTAGTAAGCTCATTTCCAAAACTGGAAAAATTGTTTTCCTGAAGATACACCCTCAACGAAAGAAGAAAATGGTGGCAGTACTACAGAAGTATTTCTATTGGCCGAATCTTCGACAGGATGTCAGAAAGTACATCAGGTCTTGCACTTCCCGTGCCATTGCCAAACTGACCATAAAGACGCAAGGCCTCTATACCCCACTGCCTACCCCTAATCGGCCTTGGGAATCCATCTCCATGGATTACATTTCAGGCCTTCCTTCCACTAAGCATGGAAATGATTGTGTTTTTGTGGTTGTCGACAGGTTCTCAAAGATGGCCATTATGGCGGCCTGCAAGAAGAGTATCACAACAGAAGCCAATGCTAAACTCTTCTTTGAACGAGTCTAGGTACACTTTGGGATCCCACAGTCTATCATCTCAGATCGGGATAGGAGGTTCCTCGGTACATTTTGGTCCAGTCTCTCTTCGATGTTGGACACCAGACTCAGTAAGTCCATAGCCTTCCATCCTCAAACTGATGGCCAGACAGAGGTTGTCAATAGGATGATCGTACACATTTTGCGCATGTACAACTCAAAGCATCCATGCACATGGGACGAGAGTCTCCCCTATGTTCAGCACAACTACTATCGAGCTCTCCACAGCTCAACTGGCTACAACCCGTTTCAGGTGGGCTTGGGATTCCAGCCACTATGTCCCATCGATATGGCCACGCCATTTGTAGCTAGTCATGTAGATTCTGCTCATGTCCAGTCCGAAACAGGTAAGGAAAATAGCTTCATTGCGCACATCCAACATATTCGCCAGCAGGTCCATGACATTCTGGAGAAATCAAATGCTAAGTACAAGCGACGACATGATCAACATCGGGTGCCACACAAGTTTGAGGTGGGTGACAAAGTCTGGTTGCATTTGCAAAAGGAACACCTTAGCGGAGCCTATCGGAAACTCAGACCGCTCCGATATGGCCCTTACACCATTACCAAGGCTATGGGAGACAATGCATTTGAGCTCAGCATTCCCCCATTCCTTGGCCTGCACACGATGTTCAATGTCGACTGCCTTCGGCCATACTTTCCGCCATTACTAGACACGTTCGACATTGCAGAACAACTCACACCCACAGAGTTAAATCCAGCTTGCATGGAACAAGCTACAACTAATCAGATCATGGACACACAGATCAAGCACACTCGCCATCAGAATATCCAACTGTATCGAATTGCCAAAGCAGGACAACTCCTTCACCAGGGCAAGTGGCTCACCAGGGACCAAGTGCAGCAGAAGTTCCCTCATCACATCGAGGAACTCAACGCAATGGGGACCATTTCTTCCTAACGGGGGAGGAATGATCCATGTGGATATTGGTGGCCACCCGCTAATTCCAATTGCATCCCCTCTAGTGCTTCTTTTATTTCTTTCAGTTTCCTTAATTATAGCGCAGTTTACTATTTTTAGCACTTTTTCGAGTCCTAAACTTCCGGAGCCGTTTTGAGGCCCTAAACGATGTTTTTCCAACAGGCTATCATGCACATCAAACGGAGATAACACGACCAATTCGCGACCCCAGGAAGTTGATGTACAAACTTACCCAAAAACGGGGCCCACAATTTGGCGTTTCATCTTCTAGGGTTAGGTTTTGGAATGTGAAGGGTTTTTCAAATGTTTCTTAACAATAAATAGGCCTTCGAGCCTCATGGTAACACAGTTCAGAGGCATGTAGCCACACATCTCTTCTCAGAGATAAGCTACCATCACCCTAGCTGGTTTATTTCCATTTATGGTTGTAAGCATATTTCAGTATTTTCCATTAATTAAATGAAGTATTATTTCCGTTGCGTCTTTGTGTTTATGGTTATCTCTGTAATTTGTTGCATTCCTGTTTAAGTCTGGATCACATTTCTTCTTTCTTGATGTGCTCTTTCACTTCTTGAACCTTTTTCTTCTTGATATGTCCTTCTATATTGAGAGTTTGAGGAGTGGTAATTCTTATGCTTTACAATATATGGTCAGATTCATTTCTTCTTTATCTAGTGTTGGGTCTTGGAGTATATCCTCTTCTTTTGATGTTTTTTTATCCTTTCCTTCCTCATCTTCATACTCTATGTAAAATAATTTCTTCTCAGCAGAGTTATATCCTTAATGCATTTGCTATCACAATTGTAACAAAGCCCTCTTTCTCTTTTTTCTTCCAATTGTTGTCGTGTAAGCCTTGTAAGTTGTGGAAGGATAGGAGAAGAAAAACTTCAATAATTATAGTTGTGAGTGGTGGGATTCCTTGTTTCCATAATTTCGCTTCAATTTTTCTTACCCACCTAAATGCCTTCTCCGATGAATTAGGTTCCCAAAGATGAACCTCGTGTTGAATGCTATCCTTTAAAGTACACATGAAGTCATCAATCCTTTGCTTCTCTGGAATATCACTTACCCTTTTATTTAATTTTTGAAACTCCTTAATGTTCTTTTCCATTGAACACTTCTTTTTGAGATTTATCAATTGGCTAAAGAAGATGTTTCCCTTTTTATCCTGATAATGTGCTATCATTTCCTTCGTGAAAATTGATCATGTAACAAGTGGTTTACGAGAACAAATTCCTTTATACCATAAAAATTGATCCGGTTCTAAATATGATGATGCAATACGTACCTTTTGTAGCAGTTGTACCTCATGTAGATCAAAATATTGCTCCATTTGTAGTGTCCAATTTACTCGATCCTTGCCATCAAACTTCCTCATATCACCTTTTCTTGATTTTAGGAGCTCAATGCTAAAATGACCATCACTCTGTAATGTCGGCTCTTAGAGTTTTGAAATCACTACTTGCACTAGCCCTCCATGTCCTCTTTCCAATGCCACCAATCTGATTGAAATTGCATTCTCCAAGAAAGATTTATGCACAATCTCCCAAGATGACCTGATTATATATCCTTTTAGAAGAGAGAGCTTATATGAAGTGCCATGTGTCACTGTTTTGACCGTTGGATCTAAAAAATATATACAGGAAACTACAATCTGTTCTCTTTCGGTAACTTCTTATGAAACTTCAATCTGATGCTTAGAGAAACAATTATGCTAATTTTCCCAAGGTGGTCTATTTCGAATGTAATTCCGGGGTCTGCAAAAATCTTGAATTCCTCATTCTATATCTCCGTAACTATAGCGAGATAGGATCTGAAATTTGGAGCCAAAGCTCAGACCGACTTCACCTTAAATGGGTTTTTGATTTAGCTTCTGAAACTTTGTAGCGAAAGCGTTATAGTGAAAATTTCACAATGGCCTATTTGGAGAAGCGAATCCCTAGAATCCAATGCTCTGATACCAAATTTTAAGAAACTAGCTCACAAAATGATAGAAAAGATAGATGAATGCCTTAGAAATAAGCCGCTTTGAGGTTGCAACCTCCTTTACATTACACAAATGAACAATTCTTGGATGATACAAATAGCAAGATATCCTTTCTATATAGAGTCTAAGGGGTCATAATATAATCAGATTCAAGATAACAATAATAACAGAAGGGCATAATAATAACAATTGTGCGCTTCTATGGCGCACAATAACGATAATATGGGGACTACATGGGTACAAAGATATAATAATGGGGTTGTGCTAATAACAATAAGGGGTTACACCAGTAGTATAGGGGCCTAAAAAGCTCAGTAAACAGTTCAGTCACTAATATATATCCGACGTAGACTCATTAGCCCTCTATTTGATATCCTTTATTTTCGTCACACATTGAGCTTCTGACTTCGACTTCCTAAAATTTTCATTTAGCGCATACTTTTTGTTAGCTAACAAAGCAGCCAAATGAGTCGTACTATATCTGATGTACTAGGTAAGCGCTCTATCATACAATTATGTAACTAATTGTGCTTTCTTCATGTCACTATCATTGATCTACTGTGCTTTCCACACAACTTCTACGATGAACCAAAACTGAATGTGGTCATCTGGGTATTGACCCCTAAATACATGCATTTCCACTGTATTCGCCATATTGGATAGTAGAGGTGGAGGTGTAGGTGGAGGCATAGGTTAATGAGGTAGAGGTAAAGGTGGTGATGGAGTGGATGGATGTGGAATTCTGAACGTACCATGATCTACTCACTGCGTCACACCTCTAGGCATACTAGGGCTACTTCTTTCTTCTTCACTTTCAGACTCTGCCAATAAAGCAATGTATTCACTCTTGACAAAGTTATCCAGATCTACTCTTAATCACATTTCACTTTGCGTGATCCACTCCTAGCTCTCTTAAACATTAATGTAAAGGCATAGCCCTTTTTCGCACAACAACATTTTAATCCAAGTATTTAGCAGTTTCAGGTACTTACCTCTCGAACCTTTGAAGTCTCAGCATTTAGCTTCGCTATAAGAGATAGATGTATCAATTGCAAATTCAGTGGTGAAACCAACCAAGATACCATCAATCAAGTAATCAAAAACCCTTGTAGCCTTATAATCAGATCCTTCAAGATGTTTGAGTAATTCTAGAGTCCGCAGAACAGGATTGTCCTACTTCCAAGTATGTTTGCTATCCACTAATTTGGACAGCCATTCATGTAATTCGCAAGGAACGTTGAAAATAAAACTTCATGTACTTTTGTGTCGAGATACCTTTGTAACCACTTTTCTTTTGATAAGAACAGATACTAATTCTCTTGAGTTGCAAACTCGTGCAACTTCCAACCTATCCACTTCTCTATTTCTTTCTTAGTTGGTATCCAATTATGCCACAACACACATCTCTTAGATAGAGATTGGTTCTAAAAATGAAACCATTTGTTAGCGCGAAGGGACTTGGACCCATATTGTAGTATACCTAGGGGGGGATAGTACAAGGTAGAAAGGGAGGTACCCAAGGGAGTAATGTAATAATGGGACGGGCCATAGTAATAAATAAATTTGTTATTCTATAGCATGTAAGAGACCAAAAGTAGTTAGCAATAATGTAATAAGCCCATTGTGTTAGATAGATGGTATTGATGGAACCTTGGTAATGACCCATGGTATTGTATATATGAGGCCTATATAGAGGCTAGAGACTCCTTATTGAGAGATGTTAAGCAATATTGTTTGGACAAGCATATGGCTTGTGCAATGTTCTCCTTAAGGAATGATAGTATGGTGTTGCCCTACCTTAACGGTTTGATCAATCAAGTGAGGCATTTACCTATTTCGATCATAGTAATTTTTGGTTTATTTCCATTTATCATATATTTTGAGGTCAAATCTATAACACAGATTGAGAGTTAGTTGCACTCACCAAAATAACCCTATGCTACTGGCCCTTTCGGTAAAATATTGCTTAGTGCAAGATGCAGTCTCACCCAAGGCAGTATTGGGGGATACTAGAACTAGGTTTTCTCATCTAGAAGTTATGTCATGTGACAATATAAAAATATGCTAGGCTAATAATGACTACTAAAGATCTAAACTATTGGAAACCAAGACAATACTAAGTGGGGGGGGGGGGGGGGTGTTGAATCAGTATTCTAGATGAAAATTTTGTCTCTCTTTCATACAGTGGCAATAACACATCAAAGGGAAACATTGGTGCTGAATCAAAAGGAAAGTTCAACAAACAATAAAGAATACAAGTAGGAACAACTTAAATTGTTTCTCTATTTTATTAATCATGGTAGCTTCAGCTTTCAGTTTTATAAAATATTGGCTTCAAACAATGAGAAGCTCCATCTCGCTAAAATTTTAGATAAAGCTGATGGAGCACTAAGCCCAACACTTCTCCAACACCAAATGGAAGGAGCACCAACCCCTAAAAGCAAACTTCAACTTGCAAAGGAACACAGAAGTCCTTTTTTCATCCATTTTCATACTAGTAACAATGATCATATTTCCTTCTTTTGAAAACTTTTTTTTTCTCAACACAAATTCATCTATCACCTTCACCAACCACGCACAAATACCTTGCCGCAACATAAACTCTGTCTTAGAAACTCTCAAAAGAGATTTTAAAATTCTTCTTGTCAAGGCTTGTTTATATAAGTTTTCCTTTCTTGTTATTTTTTCCTTTGTTGGTCTTCTAGACTTCCACTTAGTTGTCATGCTAGTCAATCTTAGCTTAATGTGACATTTGTTTCCCTTTTGGCCACTAAAATAGCTTATTTCTTATAATTATTTTCTGTAATTAACACAGAGTTTAGCAATCTACGCCTAACTATGTCTTAACTCGCATAAAATTGTAGTTATGTTATTTCTATTAAAGAACACCCTCTACATTGCTCCTTTTATCTTTTTTCTATCATAGAAACAATCTACACAACCGTTTTCTTAAGCCCTTGGGGTGAAGTCCTTTTGAACTTTGTTGAGATTTTTTTCCCCTTTGTAAACGACTCTCCAATGTTGGTCATGGTCATAAGATGTTGGAGCCCTCCATGAGCTATTTCCTTTGTATTTTTCACTTTCTCTTATGGTCCCACCTCTACCCGAGGTGAACAAGATCCAACACCAAGGCCAATGCTTACCTTGGCCTAGAGCTTTCATAACTCTATACACTATATTCCCTTGATTTCTTCGTGAAATCGACCAGGGCTTAGGCTTACCCCTGAGCCACCTCCATCCTGGTGTTTTCATTTTTTATTCTTTTTTGAACACATTGGGGATTTTTCACCAGCATAGGTTATCCTATGGCGATGGATTCTCGCTCAAGTTTTTTTTTTTTTTTTTTTTTTTTTGGACCATGTCACATGCCAACATGTCTTGGCCCCTCCATCTCCTGGTGTTATAACTTCATGATCCTTCCATAACTCGTTAGGGACTAAAATCGAGGATGACCTCACTCGTTACATGTGTCGACCTATGTGAGGTCCACATGTCCACTAGATATGGACCATTCAAGTACCTGAAAATGCTAAAATTTCATACCACCTTCCCAGCTTTGATTGGGCCACGTCATGATGATGTCATGAGCCCACATCATCTCCTGCAGGCCAATATGATTCTACCTCCTATCTGTATCTGTGAGGAGGGAGAAAATACCTCTGAATTGTTATTTTGTAGCCAAAATCCTTTTTAATTTGATTTTTGGCCTCGATGGAATCTTCTTTATTTCTCTTTGCAAAACCTATAGGTTATTCCTTTCAGGCTCCCATGCGTAGGCTGAGTTGGCAGAGTTGGACTCTGACTACCTCGTTTTCATTGGTTCACCCTTATGTTGTAATGGCCTAACATTTCCTTCACGACACCATACTTTGTGTTCCCTTCGCACATCTCCAAGGTACTCCCACTGAGGTGATATCATCGAGTAGGCTCCATCTGCTCAATCTCCATTAGGTAGTGCATAGCTCCCTAACAAGTTGTCCCAACGTCATCCACCCAGTCACTTAAACCTAGGCACTCCCAAATAACATGTGTGGTGAGCTACCATCAGGTTATGATGGTTGTGGAATCCTACTTAATCCAATGTTTTTCCCCTCTAATGCTTTCTAGTATTTCTGTCATAGCCCATAGAAGTACATCTTGGGAACCATACTTTCCCACCAGGCTAAATCCTCCGGGGCAAATCCTTTAGGGTAATTCCTCCAATCTAGCTTATGAAGTGGACTCCACTTATTTTGATCCATTGTAATCAAATGTTGTTTTGTTGCCACTTTGGGATCCACAGGAGCTCGAAGCTCTCGCTTAGAGGCTCCATTATTCCTCATTTGGAAAAAATCCAAGCTTAGCTACGTGCCAAGATCTCCACCACTTTTAACTTTTTGTAAAGGACTTTGAGGGTCATAGATCATTAAGTGGCTCTATCTTACAATCTAGGAAGCCATTGTGGGACTTCCACATACTATTAGAAATATTTATCCGATCACTATCCATATGTGGGGGTCTCAACTTCACTTGAGCTGATATGGGGATAGAAAATTTGACCCAAAGTCTCTGCTGCGAATTTATCATCCTCTCCATCATGTTGCCTCTTTTGACACATGTGCTGCTTTGCCACTTCCATTAGTGTATCTCCATCACCTATTTGCCATGATTGATAAGATATACCAACAACAATAAATTTCTTAAAAATCACAATCGACTCCATGAATTGTTATGTGGAGTCAATAAAATCCTTTCAATACATAAGGTATAGAATGAAATAATGACTCAAAGCAAATAATTGGTAAAGTCAGGGGACTTCTAAATAAAATGGTTGTATCAATAATGGTGTCCCCAAGTTGAAGCTCAAGTGATATGAACTAAATTGATTAATTAAAAAGATATGTGATATGGAAAAGTATCTTATAAAGTAAGTTATGGGTTTTTTTCACGCGACATTGATAAACCATGGTAATGAACCATTGTATTCTAACAAAGTTTATTTACATAAAGAATCTCTAAGGTAAAGTGAGCGTAAATTTTCATGGTTAAGAATCTTGTTCCATGTTTTCATTAAATTTATATATGTTTAACTTATATACCATTATAGATACATTTTAATCATATATGTAGCATGAGGAGAGAGGGATTTGATCCCTTACAAACCACATTTAGAGGGCAACAATTGCAAAAAAAAAAAAAATGCATCCCTCATCTCAATGAATTTTTATTGGCTCTATTTTTATGTCTAATTTTCCTTTGTTTAAGTTGTATTTTTGAATGTTATATAGATTATTTAAGTTAAAC
Organism: Pinus taeda; assembly: GCA_000404065.3. Taxonomy (NCBI): domain Eukaryota; kingdom Viridiplantae; phylum Streptophyta; class Pinopsida; order Pinales; family Pinaceae; genus Pinus; species Pinus taeda. The sequence goes on along the minus strand of APFE030948562.1, from coordinate 19,721 downwards.
TTGTAAGTTCCAAAAAAATATTAGTTAGATTTAAGGGAAAATTGACGAAGAATGAAATTTATGGAAGGACCAAAATTTTAAGTAGTAAAATCAATTGCTTGATATGGTATTTTCAATGTGATTTTCCTGGTGAAGATGTGAGAATGTAATTTGAACGATGTGAGATGTGAGATATTTTTTAAAATTCATTTTTTTATATTGTATTTTTTTTATTAATAAAATTACAAACAATTCTTTAGACAAAAGAAAGTATAATATACATACCACATTAAAATGTATAACACATAAATATAAATTATAGATTAACATATATTTTACAATATAAAGTAAAATAACGATCGTATAACCATCTTTAAATTGAATTAATAAGCCAATAAAAAACTAATATTTTCATTATAAGAAGAATTTTAGTCATGAATATTACCATGGATAATATTAACTTTTAATTGTGTTTTTTTACAATACCATGTCGTAATACCCAAAAGAGAAATATAGAGAGGCAGACGGAGAGAGGGAGAGGACGGAAATATACACCACTATATCATTATTTACCCATGGAAATTTCTCTCTCGATAAAAGGGCTCCACATACTAGATTTTCCGCATCCTCAAGTCTTGGGTTTTCCTTGTAGGAGTCAACCTTCCAACGCCATAGAGAACCAGTTGTAATTGTGACTGATGAGGGTATGTGCCCATCACCCTTTCCATTCGCGCCACCACCTCTGGGCTCTTCATTTGTCTCATAAATTCCTCAAAAAACGAAGATTTCTCTAATTTTTCCCTAACGAGTTCCATATTTTTGGTTATTTCCTCAACTTTCAAATTGAATTCTGATTGAACTCGTAAAGTTATTTCTATGTCCTCGGTGTATTCATTAAACTCTTTATTATAATATGGGAAACACTTATAGTAAGTGAGTTGTAATATATTGATAATCTCCTCAACTTTTGCATTCATTTCTGCGTGAGGTCCACTCTCCATGATAACTAAACCAAACTTGTAGGTCCAGAATGAGATATCGTGTAATGTGTAATCTACCATGAGATGTTCTATTAATGTATTTATAAGTACCATTTGGTAACGTTATTCGTGGTGTCTTGTTTAACCACAAACAAAATATTGCCCACTACAATTTTCTTTTTAATGTATTTTGTGCATGCACCTATGTTGATGTATCCACTTTTAAAAGTAACTTTTTCTCATTTTAATTTAATTTATTATTATTATTATTATTATTAGATAGATAGATAAAAATTTTCAATTTTAATTTAATTAGCAATTGTACCATATGTTGCTAATGGAACATTGTGATGCAATAGCATATAACACTAATTAATGTTCTTTAACAATTGTTGAAAGACAAAAAGATATCAACAAAAGGAAAGGATAATGCTACAATTAAATATTACTGCGATATTACTTCCTTGAGCCTTACAAATCATGAGGCTTATGCGGTGCATGAATATTTTTTTCTTGAGAATATGTTGTTCCATGTTATCTTTTCTTCAGATACTCTTCCTGCCAACTGGAAGAATCTTAAGATAATAGTATAATGAACCTACTTTTTTTACAAGTCCTCGTTTCATATTGATGAGGGCTTTATATGGATATTAACAAATTTATGTTGATTTGATTTCATACTCGCTGACCATTCTTTTTTATTTGTGGCTTCTTCATCTAGTAAAGACTGTTTAATATACTAAGTTTTCATTGTATTTATGAGTGTCTTAAAATGAACTAATTTATATTTCAGTATTTGATATGAAGTTGGTCAATTTTATTCTTTGTGCAGATAGTAGAAAAACATGACGGATTTCCTCATTTCAAGAACAATAAAGACAAGGCTATTGAGAAAAGAACTCCAGCACTAAGAGAGATTTGGTAGTCATTGTGTAATTGAAAACCATGTCTTGGTCTATATGGTCTTAGCTACTAATCATAGCTTTCTTGATCTTGTATAGAAGAAAGTAAATTTACATTTAGCTATACTATAGTAACCATGCAATTTCCAACCTTAAGGGCACACTTGCCATAATATTTGTAGAGAAAATTCTAATAGAGTAAGGCAAAAGATGACATCCAAGGCTTCTTTGAGAGGGATATTAGTATAGAAGGAAACCACATTGAAGCTTACTCATTGACAAACGATGAGGAGTCTTTTACAAATGAATCTATTTGACCAACAAGGGGCTTAAGCTTCAAGGCTAGATATTTAGCTAAAAGGTAGGATGGCCCAATTATGGTGTTGACAATGGTCCTAAGGGGGACTCCCTCTTTATGGATTTTAGAATTCCATAGCTTTGAGGAGTGATGGGGCTACTCTCGATAAGCTTATGGCTAAAGGAGCTAACAGAGCTACAAGATTTGTTGGAGAGAGCCACCATTATAGAGATCCTTTTTATGGGATTCTTATCAAGTTTCCTATAGTTTCCACTGTTCTCCAAGTGATCCAACATATTCTTCCAATAATCGACCTTATCAAGGATTATAGTGGCCCCACCTTTGTTAGCCTTCAAGACAACAATGTCTTGGTTCCTATTCAAATATTTGAGTGCCTCAAACTCCTACTTGTTGATGTCATTCCTCGGGGGTTTAGCTTTCCTCAAAATAACAACACAGACTTGTCTAATTATGTGTTTAGTACTATCTCATAAGCCTCTTATTCCAAATTCAATGTCACACATAATATCATCTACGAGAATTTGTATTGAAGCAAGGGAAAAGTTTAAACCCCTCTCCAAAAGGCTAAAAACAAGCTTACGAAAGGAGAAAATTAACAACTTTATTATTACACGGAGGAACATAAACATTGTCATTATTATGATTAATGGGATCCTTACTATTATACTTAAAAGCATTAGAAATCATGATGCCTATGTTGAAGTTAAAGGTGCATGAATATTTTATTCTTGAGAATATGTTGTGCCATGTTAGCTTTTCTTTAGGTAGTCTTCTTGCCAACCTGAAGAATCTTAAGATTATAATATAATGAACCTAGTGTTTTTACAAATCCTAGTTCCATATTGATGAGGGTTTTATATGAATGTTGTTAACAATTTTATGTTGATTTGATTTCATACTCACTCAGTATTCCATTTTGTTTGTAGGTTCTGGACCTATTAAACTCTTCATTGTATTTCTAATGTCTTAAAAGAAACTAATTTATAACTTAGTATTTGATATGAAGTTGGTCGATTTTGTTCTTTGTGTAGATAGTTAGAAAGCATGATGGATTTCATCACTTCAAGGACAGTAAAGACAAGGCTATGGAGAAAATAACTCCAGCACGAAGAGAGATTTGGTAGTCGTTGTGGAATTGAAAAACATGTCCTCCTCGATGGTGTTATCTACTAAGCATAGCTTTCTTGATCTTGTATGGAAGAAAGTAAATTTGCATTTATGTATACTATATTAGCCATGAAATTTCCAACCTTAAGGGATTCCTTGCCATCATATTTGTACAGAAAATTATAATAGACTATCACACATTTTTATCAGGTCTAAATGCTCGTATATGCAACATTGGTGCCTTTCATCACTTCAAGAGTAGTAAAAACAAGTCTATTGAGAAAACAACTTGAACATTGAGACAAATTTGGTAGAAATTGTGGAATTGGCCAACATGTCTTGCTCTATGTTGTTGGCTATTAAGCATAGATTTCTTTATCTTGTATAGAAGAGTGTAAATTTTCATTTAGCTTTTACTACATTAACTATCAAGTTGCCTACATTTAGTGCACACTTTCCATCACATTTGTAGAGAAAATTACAACAAAGTATCACACTTTTCTTATCATATCTAAAATCTCCTATATGTAACAACTACCAATTGCCTGATAGTTCAAATTTTTGCGAGGAGTCTCATGGTGCAAGATAAGAAACGAATAAGGGATGTTGGGACTGAGCGGTGTATAAAAAATGTTCCTTGGGACTTGAGATACACATTAGAACACCATTATTTATGCATGACACTTTCTTTTATAATAAGTTACTTGATTCTCTAAGGTGATTTAGAATATTAATAGTTAAGTGAGCTATAAGCTACCCATTCGAGATAATAGTATTAATTGGAGAGACATGTTCTACAAAAGTGTTGGAATCATGATTATTGTTGCACCAAAACCTGTAGGTGTTAGTTAATAGATGCATCACCAAAGTTAATGGATCCATGAGAGGTGGTTAAGAACATGGTATGAAACACACAGGGAGAAAATGTTTATCCAACATCCAAAAAAATGTACTATGTTGGTGCAATTTCTTGATAGCTAAAGTTATCTTTATAATAGACCTTGTACTCCCTATACTATGTTCATGAGGCTCAGGGTTATGTTAGCTATATTAGTGTAGTTGAAGCTCATGAGATAGCTTAAGCACAAAACTATTTTTATAATTGCTTAAAAGATGGTTGTTAAAGAGACCATAGTTGAGGCTTATCATGACATTTGTAATAGATGCACCTACATTATCATTTTATTTTTGGGTTTGCGATATTTATTATGTGATGCACATAAATTTACTTGTAAATATTAAGTAAACTGCAAGTGATGACATAGAGTCTTCACAAAATACACTCATAAATAGGGTCTATATGAACCAAAGGGATGTTGTTGAATGATTTGGTTATGTTAGTTGTAACGAGGATCCAAAATTAATGAGGCTACTTACAACGTGAAGTGACAATTTCCATGCAAATTTCTCTTCTTTTAGACACAGAGATAATTAGTTTTGGTCCTCGGCTGGCTCCTAAAATATATTTTTTGAGTTGCAAACATTATCGACGCTTGCCTTCAATCAATAGCAGAGGAAAAAATCCAGATTAACAATTATTTCTTAATTTGATTGAAGTACAGTTGTTTATAAATTTCAATGACCTACAGGGACAATCGAATGGTAGTAGCACAATTTTTGAATTTTTGATGCACTAGTATACTGGAAACAAATATTTCTTCCGTATTCATGAGTGTTTTATATGGATTTTGTTAACCAGTTTATGTTGATTTATTTTCGTACTCAATGACTATGTTTTTTTGTTCGAGATTCTTCATGTATTAAAGATTGTTTAATCTACTAAGTTTTCATTGTATTTCTTAGTGTCTTAAATGGAACCAATTTACATTTTAGTAGTTGATATGAAGTTGGTCGCTTTTATTCTTTGTGCAGATGGTAAACAATATATGGAGCGATTGATTTCATCACTTCAAGAGCAACAAACACAAGGATATTGAGAAAATAACTCTAGCATTAAGAGAGATTTAGTAGCAGTTGTGCAATTGGCGAACATATCTTGCTTTGTGTTGTTGGATACTGGGCACAACTTTATTGATCTTGTATAGAAGAAATTAAATTTTCATTTATCTTATACTACATTTACCATGACATTTCCAACATTTAGGGCACACATTCCATCACATTTGTACAACAAATTATAACAAAGTATCACACTTTTCTTATCAGATCTAAATTCTCATGAATGTAACAATGGTGACTTCCATCACTACAAGAGTATTAAAACCAATTCTATTGAGAAAACAACTCCAACATTCAGAGATATTTCGTAGAAATTGTGGAATTGGTGAACATGTCATTATCTTTGGTGTTGACTATTGGGCATAGCTCTATCGATCTTGAATAGAAGATTGTAAAATTTCCTTTAACTTATACAACATTAACCATTAGATTGTCAACATTCACTGCACACTTGTCATCACATTTGTAGAGAAAATTACAATAGAGTATCACACTTTTCTTGTCAAATCTAAATTCCCCTATTTTCAACAACTGATTTGATAAGGGAGTCTCAACATCGACTCACAGGGTTTGATTCTAGATGGGATTCCATTAAAATGTTTTTGGTTGAAATTTGAAAGCTTGTTTGATTGAGAGGGAATTAATGCATTGTCATGAAAATCACATTCATGGTGACACACTAGCTTGTGAGTCACCATTTGCATAGAGATTGTGCTCAGGACATAAATGTGCTTTTCTTTCTCCTTAAAATAATATTTTTCATTTGGATCTTATTATATTTAAAAGAAAAGAAAGTAGTCATCATCTTGAAAATTCCATAGCTAGATTATTTAAATGAATTTTATGAAATGTTTGAATTACTTCATCAATATTGTCTCCATGAATATGGAAATTGTTCTCTCTTATTATTTCCCGCAATTTTAAACTGTGAGATTAATGAGATACACATTACATTAGATTGATTAAGACATCTAATAAAATATAGACTTAAAATATAGACTTAAATGGGAATATGTTTATTGATTTTGTAAATTTCAGTTATATAATAGGATAGAAAAATGTTTAGTAATTTGTAATTTTTTATTGTATAATTGGATAGACCAATGTATTGAAATTTTTGGGTGGTCCATGGACAGTGGTCTATAGCTTTGGTATTCATATGCTAAATTTGTTTGCTTCAACAGGTATTTCATGACCATATTACTAATTTTGGGTGCTCGATGGACATTGGTGCATACTTTTGGTATTTTGAGGTAAATTTCAAAATTTTCATGAACATTTTAAAGGTATTTTTAAAATTAAAATAATGTAAAATCACGAATGCATCAATGGGCTCACCTCCATAATAAAATCATTCAATTTGATATTATATATCATTAATTTAAAATAAACTAATATTATTATAATTATAAATATTTAATTTAATATACAATTATTATAAAATTATAATATTTCAAAGGGTAATAATAAATAATGAATTTCAAGCATAATACACTTGCATCAACAATCTCACCTCTATTTTTGTTTCTACAACATAAAAGGTCATGTACCACAACCTTTTTATTCACTATGTTGTGACAACAATTCTCACATGTATAACATGTTTGGAAGCATAACAATTATGAAAAGATAGAATTAACCTACAATTACCCGGGTTCCAACTCATGAAGATAGAATCATTCTACAATTACTTGGGTTCCAACTCACTAATTGAGACATTGACGTTAAATGGTGGAGTTCAAGGATGTGTGATTTAAAAGAAGAATATATGGTTGCAGATGTATGTGAGGACCCAATATTACTATAAGAACCAAAACTCACAAAAGCAAGTTTTGTTGGTTCTGGTATGACAATAACATTAGTTGAAAAACATCAAGTATACCATAAACATTGATGGACGAAGTGGTGCCTTCTCTTGTGTACATAACCACCCAAAATGAATGCATCTCAAGGCTTGTTCTTGATCGATGCAAATTTCGATTATTGTTGGATTAATCATGTCCACAACATATCCTTATTTGTATAATACCCATGCATGCAGTACCAAAATACATTATGAAATTAGTAAACTACACAAGTTATTCATAGAAATTGGGCGATTTGGAAAACTGTATAAGTTATTCATATAAATTTGGTAATTAACTTTTGTTGAATCACAAAAGTTTAACAAATTTTATATAAAATTTATATGGTGAGACGATCAAGTTTTTTATGTAAACAACAGTTTGATATAGTTAAAAGTTTTTAAAAGGAACACAACAAAAATGGTCATTGGTGACAATTGGAAAATGTCACCATAAACTCATTGGTGATGGTCAAAAGAGCCTTCCTCACCAAAAACTGAATGTCACCAAAGGTGGCATTGGCAACAATACATAAGCTATGGTGGCATTCAAAGTTTGTCACAAATAGTGACCATCACGATTTCATATGAGAAATGGCGAGAGACATTAACCTTTGTCATGAAGAAATTGAACATCACCAAGGGTGGCGGTGCCAAAAGTATAGGTGTTGTGGTGACATTCAAGGTTCATCATAAATAATGATTATAATGACAAGTAGTGACTATCACCATTTCATATGAACTTCAATGATTTATTGTGATAGACCTTTCATGGCCATCACTATTGATTCATATATATATGGCGATGTTCGTTAACCGTCACTATTTCATAATTTGGTGAGGGTTGAAAACTCTCACCATAAGCTCATTGGTGATGGTCAGAAGAGTCTCCTTCACTAAAAATTGAATGTCACTACTAATTCATATATATGGTGGCATTCATTGATCGTCACCATTTCATATTTTTGTGAGGGTCAAAAAATGTCACTATAAGCTCATTGGTGATGGTCAAAAGAGCCTCCATCACCAAAAACTAAGCATCGCCATTCCATATGAATATCAGGGCACGATGGAATTGAACCACCAACCTGATGCTTGTAAAGAAGGTGCTCTTCCATTGAACTATCACCCTTTAAAGAATTATAATTTGAAACTTTATAAATTCTAAAGTCTACAACTTCAATAAATTATAAAACTTTGTAAAGCCTTGGAAAATCTGTAACTAAAAGAACAAAATAGCATCGAAGTTATAGGTCCCTACTTAATGGTTATGGATTTTATGAAAAGTGGGTGGAGGGAAAATTATTTGTGTGTCAAATATTCAATATATTGAGTTGAATACTCAATTAGAAGTAAAATTTGAAGACATTTATAGTGTATAAATGACCTATAATTATCAAACCTAAAATCTACAATTACAGTAAAGATAAATTTTTCACCTTGTGAATCATGTCAAAAAGAAAAAATAGCAATCACATATGATGCAATTATAAATAATGAGTTACATGTTTGAATCCTACTGTGTATGGAGTCTAGAAAACTAATAAGTAGTTCTTCTCGTTATTAAATAATTCAAGATGTTAAAATACAATGATTAATAACAATGATCCTAAAATGTAACCACTAAACTTATGTTAAAATTGTAAGCACAAAATTTGCCCAATATTTTGTACACCAACAAAATATTCAAGGGCCATTCAAACACTTCCAAATCCACACCATGCACGAGTATCCAAAGATGCAATTCCATGGATACAAACAAATAACTATGTACCTCTCAATGATAACTATGTTTGCCAACAAATAACTCAAGTATAAAAGGGGTGTCAGGACAAAAACCTCAATGAAAAAAGAAATATACAATATAATAATATAGTTCATTCCTCCTCTACCTTTATAGAATAGATTTAGGAGAATAACAAAAATATCTATAGAGAATAGGACAAGAAATTTCCCCTAAAGGTGCAAAGATACACTGAACAATTCAAATGTGTCTGTCCATCCCAAGCTTGCAGAGAGACACCTTTGATGTAATTACATTGTTTTTTCTTCATGTAGCCAAAAAAGGTTTAATTCCCTTTAGAAAAATTTGTTGCAAACTCTTCCATTAGCATGATTATTTTCTTTTCTAAGAAGAGGATATGCTCTAGTTCATGAATTCAAGTTTCCCAAAATGTTTTGGATGCTTTAATAGTGTCACTGAAAACATGTAAAAATCCTATCCATAATGCTAAATTTAAAGTTTGTCCTAAGTTTCTTGTTGGCCAAAAAAAATAAATTTAAGTTCAAACCAAGTTGCATATTGACCAGAAACAAGTCTTGCATCAGTTAATGAGGGAAATCATTTTCTTTTACATCTACCTCATTCACGATCTCTCAGAATAATTAGTGGTTTGTTTCATGATTTATTATTTTTACTTTTTGAGGTCAATGACCGCACCATCTTGTTTTTTGTATCAATTTCTTGTAGAAGACATGTCTCAATCTCATCATGAAATATAAGTGCTTTTTCTTTTACAATAAATGGAATTTAAATATCAAAAAAAGAACTCAATAGATTGGATTGACTGTTTAGTGTAAGCTTTTATTTGGGGCTCCACATTTTTCATGTTCTTGTAACTTTATAAAGGCTAGAAATTCCATGGAAGAACAAAATGTTACATCACTACAATGCAACTAAAAAAATAACACTTAAAATATAAAATGGCAACTTATGGTACTAATGTATCTAATATCATGATGGATAAGGAAAAAAGAGTTGGTTGATTGATGGAATGATCCTTGTACATGTGATCCTATTTTCTGAATAAAATACTCAGTGCATTGCTTTTCCAATTACTGTTAGAGATTCTTGTGGTATTGTCTTCACTAGTGGATATACCATTTCACGTTACTATGTTGATACTAGGATCATCTTCGCATGGCTCGGATCTCATCATTTGAATATTCTACGTTGGTTGTTGTTTCTTCTTCTCATACATCTTCTCTATTAGTACCCGACAATCTTACTATAACATAATCAAATTTATGGCTATATTGGAAGGAAGGGTGAGTTAGATTTTTACAATCACATGCAAAGTGTCTTGGTTCTCCATAGTTGAAGAAAATAACATATCCCTGACCTCTTCCACTTCCTCCTCCTCCTCCTCTTCCTCATCCTCTGAATCCTCTGCGAGGCATAGTTGAGCCTTTATCGTTCCGTGTGCAGTTTTCAACCTTCATTCTATACAGTAGAGTTGAGTCTGTCATTATCTCATAACTTCAACAATTCCTTTCATCATGACCAACTGAATTAAAAACTTTACAAAAGAGTTGCTTAGGAGACTGTACAAACTTTTGTAATATAGACCAACTATCTGGAAAATGTTGTCTTGACACTTGGTATATGATACACCAAGCAACTGCACCAGTGCTTGATCCAGTGGAAGATTATTGCTTTAGAGGGTTGAGGCCCCCCATAGATATATAATCTTGGAATACAGGGCACTGATCTTTATGATGACCTTTAGTCTTGCACTTCGTGCACGAAACATGAAAACATGTTTCCAATTTAACCTCCTATCCCTTCTTTAAATCCTGCAACTCTATATGTAGGCTTGCTAACTATGACTGGATCGATCGAACTCCTATATTCGTGTCTTGGATCAAATTCTAGGTTTGCCTGAAGGGAAAACTGTAGAAAAAGCATATGTTATCCTCCTCAAGATTGACAAAAATAAAGAGGTATTGGTCAACAATGAATGGGGAAAAAGGGAAGAAAACTTGAAGAACTTCATTGGTAGCAGGTCGCTCTTGAACATGACATTTTCACTCCATCACCTAGATTGAGTCAGTTTGGGTTATTCCATTCACCGGTCACATCAACATTTGTCCTCCGTACCATCATTTTGTGGGGTTAACACTACCAATCCATCTTAGTGTCACTGATATGATCAAGAGAGGTCACTCAGATAATTCACCACCCAACTAATGCCTCACCCACTGCAATACATTCACCCTCCATTTTTCATGACCGCCATTCCTGAACCTTGTATCATCAGATCCTTTTCACCTCCAGAGAATCATTTGCTTCGTTTCATGTCATAGTTGTGGGATACATTAAGGGCCTTCTACAACGGGTCACTTCTCGTCGACATCAGCTCATTATCCAAGAAGTTGACTGAGGAAAAACCCTTTCAATACTTTGAAGCTTGCTTGCCCAAATGGAAACTTTCTCACTTTTGGCAATAGGTTACATTAATGGCCTTCGACCAAAAGATTTTGTGTGGTGTTCGACATCAGATCATATATTCACACCACGTGAATTGTACTGCAGTAACTTGAGGGTCATTATCATTATTGGTGATTTCTCTCGTGCTTGTTAACAACTTACATCATTGGCAGGTAATCAAGTATTTTTTTTCCATGTTTGACATCAGAACATCTTTTCACATGGATCGACTTGTGCATAGGGTGAAGATTGAATGAGTTTGAAGACCCCAAATCTAGTTTCATCCATCCGGGCTACGATATATTTAGGAACATAAAGACATCAAATGTACACAGAAGCTACACAGATGATCATCCAAGCTAAGGGATGATGACTCTACATACAAATAATCACGAGTCTACAACAAAAAATTATTATCTGTCTTATGTACATGGAAATGAATTTATAAAGCTGACCATGGGAATGCCCACCTCAGTTAGATCATGAAAATAATATGAAGATGATGCATTGTATTGTATTTTATAAGGGTCACCTTCCAGTTCAAATACCTCGGATCCTCATGATAAAGCCTTTCACCCAACACTAGAAGATTTACGACCTCATGCTTTAGGGGGCAACTGTTATAGACTTATTCGGGCACTGCAACCCCAATCACATATGTCAATAAACCAAGGGCTCTTTTACCCCTAAAGTGTTGTTTCATACCCTAAAGAATCATAGTCAAATGATTACAACATTTCCTAGAAGTTCCCTTGAAACCACTCAAAACTAGCCAAAACTAGACCATGCAGACTGCTCCGTGCTCAAGATGTGATGCATATTGGCTGCCACACTAGCCAAGTGTGATGCATACAGAACGAGCCTTCTATGGGATGTGATTAGCGAGAGTAGACAAATGGCAGAGATAGATTGCCAAGTGGAAACCTAGTGAATATTCTAGAAACTTCTCATATGACACTTGCCTCTCTGAATTCACACAAGGATGAGTAAGAGATCAATAAAATATCCAAGTGGAACCAAGAAATATCAGTGGAAGGACACTAATCAAAAATCCAGAGCTAACTCACCCCTCTACAAATATCTATAAATGGAGAGATCTAGGGAACTGGAATTTTGTAATTTGTAAGGAAGTGTTGTTGGTTTCTCTTTTAGAAGAGACATTGTATTGTTGGGTGATCTTGCTTTTCATGAGGTGAAGAGGGCTTTGATGCTGGTAGGATGATGCTGGATCAAACAACTGGGTTGCAATCCTCTCTTCTATTTCTACTAGTAATAAAGTTCTTTGAGTTTTCCTCCATATGGTTGTGTATTTGTAAACCTTGTTGTTTGTGGATGCAATTGTATGGTCAATGTATTTCTGATTCTGCATTGTTTACGATATCATAGATTGAGATGCTTTGATGGTGTTTTGTTGCTATGACTCTACAGGTATTCTCTAATGTGGGACAAGTAGGAGAGGAGTGGCAAGATCTATCAAGGGAGAGAGGAAACAAGCAAGGAGCCAAGTGGAAGATCTAGGTTGGTCATCTTTGCTTCTCTCTTATCTATCATACATAAAGGGAATCACAATTTGCTTTGATTATTTGTTTCTAAGATAGATACCTATCTTAGAGGGACTAGAAAATCGAAAAGACACTAGTTTTCCTCGAACCAGTAGGTCAATGATGATGACATGAAGAAATCGCAATTGGTTACAGAATTGTAGGATAGAGCACTTACCTAGTACATTAGATATAGTATGACTCATCTGGCTACTTCATTAGCCAACACAAAGGATGTGCTAAATGAAAATTTCAGGAAGTCAAAGTCACAAGCTCAATGTGTGACCAAAATAAAGGATATCAAATGCAGGGTAATGAGTTTGCGTGGGATATAGATCAGTGACTAAAGTGTTTATTGAGCCAAGCTAATCTTTGGATTTCAGAAGAACAATATAGGGACACAGATATAGCTTCGCTATTACCTCACTTAAGGTTTTCATTATCTTGGCAAAAGATTAGGCCTCAGGCGGAAGCATTGAAGATCACGATGAAGATAGAAGATTCTTTGATCCAAGACACAAATATACAAGTTCAACAGATCCAGTCGTAGTTAGCAATCCTACATATAGAATTGCAGGATCTGAAGAAGGGATAGGAGATTAAATCAGAAATACGTTTTGAGGTTTGGTGCACAAAGTACAAGACCGAACATCATCATAAAGATTAGTGCCTGGTATTCCGAGATTATTAATCTGTTGGGGGTCTCAACCCTTTGAAGCCATAATCCTCCGCTGGATCAAGCAATGGTGCAAGTGCTTGGTGTAGCATATTCCAAGTGTCAGGACAACATTTGCCAGATAATTGTTCTCTATTACAGAAGTTTGTGCAGTCTCCTAAGCAGCTATTTTGTAACTTTTTTAATTCAGTTGGTCACGATGAAAGGAATTGTCGAAGCTATCATTTAATGATGGACTGGAATCCGCTATATAGAATGAAGGCTAAAAACTAAACACAAAATTATCAAGGCTCACCTATGCCTTGTAGAGGATTCCAAGGATGAGTAAGAGGAGGAGGAGGAAGAGGAGTTGGAAGACGTCAGGGACAAGTTATTTTCTACAACTATGGAGAGCCAAGACACTTGGCATGCGACTATCAAAATCTAGCTCACCTTTCTTTTCAATACAGTTGGAAATTTGATTATGTTATAGTAAAATCGCCTGGTACTAATAGCAAAGATGTAGGAGAAGAAGAAACAACAACCGACGCAGAATATGTAGATGATGAGATCTGAGCCGTGTGAAGATGATCCTAGTATCAACATTGTCACGTGAAATGATATATCCATTAGTGAAGACAATACCACAAGAATATCTGACAATAATTGGAATAACTCTGCATTGAGTATTTTATTCAGAAAATAGGATCATATATACAAGGATTGTTCCATCAATGAACCAACTCTTTTTTCCTTGTCCGTCATTATCTTAGATACATTAGTACCATTAGCTGCCATTTTGTATTTTAATTCTTCTTTTTTTTAAGTTGCATTGTTGTGATGTAACCTTTCATTCTTCCATGGAATTTCTAGCCTTTATAAAGTTACAGGACATGAAAAATGCAAAGCCCCAATTAGAAGCTTCCACTAAATAGTCAATCTAGTCTACTAAGCTTTTTTGTTGATATTTAAATTTTAGTTATTGTAAGGAAAAGCGCTTATAGTTTGTAGAGTGTAGACAAATTGTTGAACATTAGATATCCTCTTATATTTCATGATGAGATTGAGACACATCTTCAACAAGAAATTGATACAGAAAACAAGATGGTGCAGTCATTGACCTTATGAAGCAAACATAATAGATGATGAAAGAAACCACTAATCGGTCTAGGAGATCGTGAATGGTTTAGATGTAACAAAAAATTGATTTCTCTCATTAATTAATGCATGACTTGTTTTTTGTCATTATACAACTTGTGTTGAATTTGAATTTTGCTTTTGGCCAACAATCAACTCAGGACAAACTTTACCTTTAACATTATGGATAGGATTTTTACATGTTTTTAGTGAAACTATTAAAGAATCCAAAACATTTTGGGAAACATGAATTCATGAACCAGAGGATATCCTCTTCTTAGAAAAGAAAAGAATCATGCTAACGGAAGAGTTTGCAACAAATTTTTCTAAAGATAATTTAACATTTCTTTAGCTACATGGAGACAAAACAATGTAATTACATCAAAGGTGTTTTTGTGCAAGCTTGGCATGGGCAGACACATTTGAATCCTTTAGTGTATCTTCGCACCTTTAGGGGAAATTTCTAGTCCTATTCAGTATAGATCTTTTTGCTATTCCCCTAAATCTGTTCTATAAAGGTAGAGGGGGAATGAATTGTATTCTTGTATTGTGTAGTTCTTTTTTCTTTGAGGCTTTTATCTTGACACCCCTTTTCTAGTTGAATTATTTGTGAGCAAACATAGTTATCATTGATAGGTAGAGAGTTGTTTGTTTGTATCCATGGAATTGCATCTTTGGATATTCGTGCATTGTGTGGATTTGGAAGTGTTTGAGTGCCCCTTTAATATTTTTTTGGTGTACAAAATATTAGGCAAACTTTGTGTTTACAATTTTAACATAAGTTTAGTGGTTACATTTTAGGATCATTATTATTAATCATTATATTTTAACATCTGGAACTAATTAATAACGAGAAGAATTGCCAATTAGTTTTCTAGATCCCATACCCAGTAAGATTTAAACATGTAACTCATTATTTATAATTGCATCATATGTGGTCATTGTTTTTTCTTTTTGACACTTAAATCAGTCTTTTAGAGGCAAATTTTTATCTTGTCCCAAAAAATTGACATGATTCACAAGGTGAAAAATCTATCTTTAGTGTAATTGCATATTTTAGGTTTGATAATTATAGGTCATTTATACACTATAAATGTCTTCAAAGTTTACTTCTAATTGAGTATTCAACTCAATATATTGAATATTTGACACAAATAATTTTCCCTCCCACTTTTCATAAATTCCATAACCATTAAGTGGTGACCTGTAACTTCCATGCTATTTTGTTTGTGTAGTTACATATTTTCCAAGGCTTTACAAAGTTTTATAATTTATTGAAAGTTGTAGAATTTACAATTTATAAAGTTTCAAAGTATAATTCTTTAAAGGGTGCTAGCCCAATGGCAGAGCACCTTCTTTATAATAAGGAGGTTTGTGGTTCAATTTCATCGTGCCCTGATATTATTATGGAATGGGCGGTGATGGAGGCTCTTTTGTCCATCACCAATGAGCTTATAGTGGCATTTTTCGATCCTCACCAAAATATGAAATGGTGATGATCAATGAATGCCACCATATATATGAACCAATAGTGATGTTTAATTTTTAGTGAAGGAGACTCTTTTGACCATCAACAATGAGCTTATGGTGACATTTTTCAACCCTCATCGAAATATGAAATAGTGATGGTTAATGAATGTTACCATATATATATATATGAATCAACAGGGATGGCCCTAAAAGGTCCATCATAATAACTCATTGAGCTTCATATCAAATGGTGACAGTCACTATCTGTCATTATAATCATTATTCATAATGAACCTTGAATGTCACCACAACACCTATACTTTTGGTGACGCCACCTTCGGTGATGTTCAATTTTTTGGTGACAAAGGCTAATGCCTCTCATCATTTCTCATATGAAATGGTGACGGGCACTATCCATCATTATAAATCATTATTGGTGAAAAACTTTGAATGTCACCACAACACCTGTATTTTTGCTTGACGCCACCTTTGGTGAAGTTCAATTTTTAGTGACGAAGGCTCTTCTCACCATATAAAGTTTATATAATATTTGTTAAACTTTTGCGATTCAACAAAAGTTAATAACCCAATTTATATGAATAACTTATAAAATTTTCCGAATTGCCCAATTTCTATGAATAACTTATGCAGTTTGCTAATTTGATAATGTATGTTAGTACTACAGGCATGGGTATTATATAAATAAGGAAATGTTGTGGACATGATTGATCCAACAATAATTGAAATTTGCATTGATTAGGAACAAGCCTTGAGATGCATACATTGTGGGTAGTTATGTACACAAGAGAAGGCATCACTTCGTCCATCAATGTGTATAGTAAACTTGATGCTTTCAATTAATTTTATTGTGATACCAGAACCAACAGAACTTGGTTTTATGAGTTTTGGTTCTTATAGTAATATGGAGTCATCACATACATCTGTAACCATATATTCTTATTTTAAATCACACATCCTTGAGCTCCCACATTTAACGTCGATACCTCAATTAGTGAGTTGGAACCCAAGTAATTGTAGGATGATTCAATCTTAGTGAGTTGGAAGCCAGGTAATTGTTACATGAAAAGGTTGTGGTACATGACTTTTTATGTGGTAGAAACAGAAATACAGGTGAGATTGTTGATGCAAGTGTATTATGCTTGAAATTCGTTCTTTATTATTATCCTTTGAAATGTTATAATTTTATAATAATTGTATATTAAATTAAATATTTATGATTGTAAAAATATTTGTTTATACTTTTAAATTAATTAAATAATAATATCATGAATGATTTTATTATGGAGGTGAGTCCATTGATGCAATTCATTTTACATTATTCTAATTTTAAAAATACTTTTAAAATGTTCATGAAAATTGTGAAATTTACTTCAAAATACCAAAAATATACATCAATGTCCATTGAGCACCCAAAAAAGGTAATATGGTGATGAAATACATGTTGAAACCATAGACCGCCAGAAATTGCAATACATTGGTCTATCCTTTATATAATCAAAACTTACAAATCACTAAAAAAGAATTGATCCTGTTATATAACCGAACTTACAAAATCACTAAAAATAATCCCATTTCAGTTCACAAAATCAATCTCCATGGGCTACATCCATTAATTACCAGAAGGTTTTAAGTTTATATTTTTATTAGATATCTCAATCAATCTAATGTAATGTGTATCTCATTAACCTCGCGCTTTTGAAAATTGTTGGAAATATTAAGAGAGCACAATTTCCATATTCATAGAGACAATATTGATGAACTAATTCAAACATTTCATAAAATTCATATAACTAATCTAGCTATGGAATTTTTTCAGGAATGCGTACACACATAACTTATATTTGGTGTGCATAAGCTATACAATTGACATGAATATATACCACTTTGAAGACGATGATTACTTTCTTTTCTTTTAAATATAATAAGATCCAAATGAAAAATATTATTCTGAGAAAGATAAGCACACTTATGTCCTGAGTGCATTCTCTATGGAAACGCTGGCTCACAAGCTAGTGTGATACCATGCATGTTATTTCCATGACAATGTATTAATGCCCTCTCAATCAAATAAGCTTCCAGAGTTCATTCAAAAACATTTTAATGGAACCTCATCTATAGTCAAACTCTGTCAGCCTTTGAGACTCCCTTATCAAATCAATTGTTGCATATAGGAGAATTCAGATTTGATAAGAAACATGTGATACAAGATCTAAAGAGCTATGCCGAATAGCAAACACCAAAGTGAAAGAAATGTTCACCAATTCTACAATTGCTATGAAATATCTCTTAATGTTGGAGTTGTTTTCTCAATAGAATTGGTTTTAATATTCTTGTAGTGATGAAAGTCACCATTGTTACATTCATGAGAATTTAGATCTGATAAGAAAAGTGTGGTACTTTGTTATAATTTGTTGTACAAATGTGATGAAAACAGTGCCCTGAATGTTGGAAATGTCATGGTAAATGTAGTATAAGATAAATGAAAATTTACTTTCTTGTATACAAGATCAATAAAGTTGTGCCTAGTAGCCAACAACACAAAGCAAGACATGTTAGCCAATTCCACAATTGCTACGAAATCACTCTCAATGTTAGAGTTCTTTTCTCAATATCCTTGTGTTTATTGCTCTTGAAGTGATGAAATGCATAGCTCCATATATTTTTTACTATCTGCACAAAGGATAAAAGCTACGAACTTCATATCAACTAATAAAATGTAAATTGGTTCCATTTAAGACACTAAGAAATATAATAAAAACTTAGTAGATTAAACAATCTTTAATAGGTGAAGAACCCACAAACAAAAAAACATAGTCACTGAGTATGAAATCAAATCAATATAAATTGGTTAACAAAATCCATATAAAACCCTCATCAATATGGAAGTAATATTTTTTTCTAGTCTACTAGTACATCAGAAATTCAAAAATTGTACTACTACCATTGATTATCCCTGTAGGTCCTTGAAACTTATAAACAACTGTAGCTCAATCAAATTAAGAAATAATTGTTAATTTGGATTCTTTTTCCACCTTGTTGATTGAAAGACAAGCCTAGATAATGCCTGCAACTCAAAAAATCTATTTTAGGAGCCAATCTAGGACAAAAACGAATTATCTCTGTATCTAAAACAAGATAAATTTGCATGGCAATTGTCACTTCAGGTTGTAAGTAGCCTCATTAATTTTGGACCTCCCTTACAACTAACATAACCAAATCATTCAGAAACATCTCTTTGGTTCATATAGCCCCAATTTATGAGTGAGTTTTGCGAAGAGTCTATGTCATCACTTGAAATTTACTTAATATTTATGGGGAAATTTTTTTTCATCACATAGTGAATATTGCAAACCCAAAAATAATATTAATGTATGTGCATATGTTACAAATATCATGATAAGTCTCAACTATGATCTCTTTAACAACCATCTATTAAACAATTGTAACAATAGGTTTGTGCTTAAGCTATCTCATGAGCTTCAACTACACTTATATAGCTAATGTAGCCTTCAGCCTCATGAACATAGTATAGGGAGTACAGGGTCTATTATAAAGATAATTTTAGCTATCAAGAAACTGCACCAACATAGTACTTTTT
>APFE030948560.1:98061-179317 GCA_000404065.3 Pinus taeda | reverse complement strand
TTTACACAAAGCTATTTATGAGAAGGAAATGTTGGCAATACTACATGCACTTAAGAAATGGTGACCCTACCTAATTGGGAGACACTTCAAGGTAAAAATAGATCATGATAGCCTTAAATACTTTTTAGAAAAATGATTATCCTCTGAAGAGAAATAAAAGTGGGTCACAAAGATGTTGGGTTATGACTTTGAAATCATTTACAAAAAAGGGAAGCAAAATGTGGTGGCAGATGTAGTCTCAAGAAAGGATGAGGATGTGGGAGCATTGTTGTGCGCCATTTCCATTATCCAACCAGATTGGATAAACAAAGCAGGGGAGGTATGGAAGAATGATGAAGAAGTGTGGGCACTTATTCGAAAGTTACAACACGATTCTAGTATATCTGATACATTTAGATGGAAAAATGATTCGTTATGGTACAAATATAATTTATACCTATGTAAGAATTCCCAACTCAAACAAAAGATTCTGATGGAATTGCACACTTTTCCCTTAGGAGGTCACTCAAGATTTTTAAAAACTTACCATAGGGTTAAGAAGGAATTTTTTTGGGATGGCCTTAAATCAGATATTCAAAATTTTTTGGCAGAATGTTTGGTTTGCTAACAAAATAAAGTTGAAACAATTAAGACCCTAGGTCTATTACAACCTTTATCCATTCCAAGCCAACATTGGGAGGAGGTTTCAATGGATTTTATCATAGGTTTACGCAAGTCTGAGGGAAAGAGTGTCATCATGGTGGTAGTTGATAGACTTACCAAGTATGCACACTTTTGTGCATTATCACATCCATTTAAAGCCAGTACAGTTTCTACTACATTTATGAAAACAATTCAAAAGCTACATGGAAATCCAAAGATTATTGTAAGTGACAGAGATCCCATTTTCACTGGAAATTTTTGGATAGAATTATTTTCTTGTCTTGGTACTCAGTTAGCTGATAGCTCATCGTATCATCCTCAATATGATGGGAAAACTGAGATAGTAAACAAATGTTTGGAAGGATATCTTCATTGCTTTGTATCTGATAAACAGACACAATGGGTCAAATGGTTGCCTCTGGATGAATGCTAGTCTAACACTTCCTTCCATACAACAACAAAAATGACCCCATCTATAGCACTTTATGGATATCAGCCACTATCCATCACATCATATTTAAGAGAAAATTTTAAGGTTCAAGCAGTGGAACATCACATCGAACATCAACAACAAGTCCTCCAACTCTTAAAGGATAACCTCATGTTGGCACAGAATAGAATGAAACAACAGGCAGATCAGCATCGCAGTGAAAGAAGTTTTGATGTAGGTGATTGGGTATTCCTATAGCTACAACCCTATAAACAAATGCCCCTCAAGCAAGCTAAGAATGATAATAAATTATCACCAAAGTATTATGGTCCATACAAGGTGTTGCAAAAGATTGGTACTATGGCATACAAATTGGAGCTTCCTACCACTTCTCAAGTGCACCGAGTTTTCCATGTTTCATGTTTAAAGAAGGTTATAGGTTACAAGCTCCCACTTCAAACAATATTCCTAGAACTTGACGAGGAAGGAAAAATTATATTGGAATCGGAAGCAGTCACAGCAACAAGAACTCGACAGCTACAAAATCGATCAATTTCGTAGTATCTCATCTAGTGGAAGAACTTATCCATTGAATATTCCACATGGGAGGATGAGAATTTTATACAGAAGCATCAAGAACTACTCAAGCATTAAGGACAACCATTTTTTTGAATGACGAGGGCATATTAGGTCCCTATAATACTAGTGATTACCCCATTACTATTATAGTTGTATCCCTTATTAATATTGTTGTGCCCCTATTGTCCCCATATTGTTATTACTGTGCCCCATAGAATCCCTATATTGTTATTTTTGTGGCCTTATATTATTATTGCTAGGTCGGTTGGGCTATATTGTGACTCCTTAGACTCCTATATATAGAAAGGAGGTTTTGTCATTTGAATCATCTAAGAATTGTTCATTTGTGTAATGTAGAGGAGGTTGCCCCTCGAAGAGGCTGAATTCTAAGGTGTTCAACTATATTTTCTTTCTTTTTGTGAGTTGGTTTCATAACATAAGTCAACACCAATTTAGCTCTACAACTTGGTATTTTGGCCAACTAACTTTGAGCAGCGATAACTCTGGATCTAGGGTGTTATTTCCAAACTTCCATATACCATTGGGAACATATTTCTAAGATCTATCCATTTGAGTAGTTTCCAAGAGCTATTGACATGATATTCTAAACTAAAAATAGCTCTAAATGATATTCTCTTTGATCAATTTTCTTGCATCCATCTCCGCCTTTGCCATCAGTGACACCTTTTTTCTAACACATAAAAGTAATGTGAAGAGGAAGAAGGACATGGGAAGGTGGTGTGAATTCCATAAGAGTGCCACTAATAACGCAAATGAGTGTCATGCAAAATATTCATTGGTGGCCGAGATGAAAGATTCAGAGTCATATGTAGGTTTTGACTTTGAACTAGATCGTAACAAAGGGAAACATATCATTGATGTAGAACCCAGTGCCACAATTTCTACCAACAAGGTGCAACAGAAGGAGCTCGAAGATCGAGAGGAAGAGGAACATCTCTTCCACTCATAAATGTGGGTAAAGGGGCATCTATTGCATTTTATTGTCAATAGTGGGCGCTGAAATAACCATATCTTAGTAGAAGTCATCAAGCACTTGGGATTTCTAAAAACACAATGCCCACCAAAATATACCATCAGGTGGATCCACTAAGAGCGAGATCTCCATGTTAGTCAACAATGTCCCCTACCCTACAACATCTAATATTTCACAGACAAAGTATTGTGTGATGTTTCTCACTTTGAAGTTTGTGATGTTTATTTGGTCTTGCCATATTTTTGGAAGTGTAATAACGTGTATGATTGTAGACCTCATATTGTTATTATTACTTTGGGAAGAAAACTATAAAGGATTCCATAGGTATCCCCACCTACTAGTATTTCTATAATCTCTCCTAAGAAATGTAGTAAAATCATCTCCCATATTGGAAAATTTGTCTTGCTCATCATTTTCTCTCAAATTAAGGGGAATATTGTGGCCACATCCATGGCCTCCACACATGGCTCCTTTGGGAAACAAAGGAAAATGGATAAATTCTTGGAAGAGTACAAGTACATATTCTCCTCGTCCATAGGTGTATTTTTTCACTATTTGTTCAAGAATTCCATCAATATGACCCTCGATGCACCTCTACCCAATGGGCCAATTTATTATCGTTCTCTCCTGTAAAATGAGGAAATCAAGCAGCATATCTAGGAATAATGACAAAAGGGCACATCCAACCAAGCACATTGTGATAACCCAATTGCACTCTTGTAGAAGAAGGATGTGACATATAGGCTTTGCATTTATTATCAAGCCCTAAAGAAACTCACATTCATGAACATGTACCTTGTTTCGCGGATTGATGACTTTCTTTATCAGATGAAAGGGGAAATTACTTCTGTAAGACTGATTTGAACTCTAGGCATCACCAATTTCCAATTGAACCCATGGATGTCTGGAATACTAATTTCAAATCAAAGTTGGGTCTCTTTGAGTAACCAGTCTTGTAATTCAGTTTGACGAATGCTCGCACATATTTCATGAGTTTGATGGATGACATCTTGATTCCTTCCACCAACTCGTTGATGGCTTTCTATCTCAATGATATTATCATATTCAATAAGATTTGGGAGGATAACTTGAAACACATTTGACAGGTCCTGGATATTTTGTGGCATCTCAAACTATGTGAAAACTTGGAAAAATGCTCCTTTGTCATGGATACGGTCTAATATCTAGGTTACATTATTGATAAGACAGGTCTACATGTGGATCTTGTTAAGATACTAGTAATTTGGGATTGGCCAACCTTGACAGGTCTGACAGAGCTTTGGAGCTTCTTGGGCCTTCTTAATTTATACCGTAGATTCATGTTGGTATTCTCTCATATCACTTGTCCCTTAAGTCAAGCTACGAGGAGTGGAGAGATTTTTTTTTTTTTTTGTTCCTAGTCACAACATAAGGTGTTTTTTGAGTTAAAACACCACCTTTTCTCTGCACTAGTCCTCACATTGCTAGACCTATAATAACCATTTGATATTGAAACATATGCCTATGAATCTATTGTTGGTGCAGTCCTCACTCAACAAGGGTATCCAATGGCCTATCACAGTGAGACACTCACTAATACTATTTGGTGATATCTCACCTATTGTAAGGAGATGTATTCCACCATGTAGGCCTACCTATAGTGGAAACATTACAGTCTAGGGAAGGAAATAATCATCCACACAAATCATCGATCTCTTCAATTTATATAGGCATAGGCAAAACTACATAATGATTCCCATTATAAATGGCACACATATCTATAAGAATTGCATTTGGAAATTAAATACAAGAAATGTAGCACCAATCACATTACAAATTACCTTAGTTGGCCCTTGGTTTTGGCGCTAACTGTTGTTCTGAAGTCTTATGGGCATGAAACTTCTGGATGGATGCATATATATAAAAAAATCAACCAACATTTTCCACCACATACTAGAGGTTTATGGATGGGAAGGAAGTCTTAGACTTCCATATCCATGGTACACTATTGTGCTACGTGGGACACCTTTTTGTTCCTTCAAGTGAGTGTTACAAGATGATTTTGGAGGTGCATTACAATTGAGTAGAAGGGAAATTTGGTATTGGGGAGATAGTGGTAATGGTACATAAGAATTTTTATTAGCCAAAAATTTTACAAGATGTTGTAAATATATGATATCCTGCACTACTTGTGTAATCGCTAAGTTAACCATTAAGAAACAAGGCCTATACACCCCTCTTCCTAATCCTATCTAGCCTTGAGAATCCATCTCCATGGACTATATGTTTGGCCTTCCTTATAGCAAGCATGTAATGAGTATTTATTTATGGTCATTTATAGATATTCTAAGATGTCAATATTAGCTCCCTGCAAGAAGAGTATCACAATAGAAGTCACTG
Source organism: Pinus taeda (assembly GCA_000404065.3). Taxonomy (NCBI): domain Eukaryota; kingdom Viridiplantae; phylum Streptophyta; class Pinopsida; order Pinales; family Pinaceae; genus Pinus; species Pinus taeda. The sequence goes on along the minus strand of APFE030948560.1, from coordinate 174,293 downwards.
CCAAGCTCTTGTTCGAATGCGTATGGGTACATCTTGGGATCCTTTAAACAATCATATGAAATTGGTATAGTAGGTTCCTATGTGCATTCTAGTAGATCCTTTGACCATTAGTAGACACCAAGCTCATCAATTTGACTTCCCTCAACCACTAGATTCATGGCTAGACAGAGGTTTTCAATGGGATAATAGTGCACATACTACATATGTAAAACTCTAATCATCCTTGAAAATGGGATAAGAGTATCCCCTATGTTAATCAAAACTACAACAAAGCTCTCCATAGCACAACTAGCCATATCCACTTTCAGGTGGGTCTAGGATTTCAACCGTTCTCTCTCATTAATGTTATAATGAAAAATACAACTACAGAAGAAAAATATGTGCATTTTCAATATGAAGCTAATGAACCCATAAATTTTATTCAACACATTTAGCACATCCTCCATTCGTTCATGATATCTTGGAAAATCCCAATCCTAAGTACAAACAATGTCACGATCAACATTGGGTGCTAGATAAGTTCTAAGTGGATGAAAAGGTTTGGTTGCATTTTCAGAAGAAATTCCTTACAACATCCCATCATAAGCTTTCAGCACTTTGATATGGGCCTTACACCATCACTAAGGTTGTGGGTGAAAACTATTTTGATCTAAGTATATTCCCATTCCTTGGCCTACACCCAATATTCAATATGGATTGCCTAAAACCATACTTTCCATCATTATTGTGTACTTAGACATTGCTAAGAAACTAAGACCAATAGAGATTGTTGATGCAAGCATTATACACCTAAGTCAACAAGGATAAATTGACCTAGACCAACGCTCTTTAATATCCCAAGTTCTTTGGAGTAGTCATCCCTAGTAGGTTTATAAGCTCTATTAGCTTAGGATCCTTTCTTCTTACAAAATATTGAATCTTGAAAAATGTGATTCCTAATATGAACTAAACTAAACTATAGTCTTCCTATACGAAACTACACTAATTATTTTACTAAATTATTATTTTTTTTGTAAGTGGAGGTGGTACCATTCTTTTCTATTTAAGTTAAACACGGAGACCAGATACATTGTTTTGGTGGCCTCAACTTGCCCCGAAGGGAAACCAGGTCTAATTTGCTGTAAGCATTCCAAAAACAAAATTTGACAAGTCTATCCATGCTGGCTATATACACTAAACAACTAAAACTGCCTATTAAACTACTGATGTTCATAAAACTTTAAAAAAGAAAATTTCAAAGCACTACAACAGATCCTCAAGAGCATCATTTCTTCCTAGTTCCATTATTCTGGTCGATATCCATTGGGATTCCCATGCGTCCCTCCTGACTAGTGTGAGAGCCCACTATCCGGGACAGAACTTGAGACATCTCCTCCAGTCTGTCATTTTGCCTGATCATGATGACTTGAAAGTTTTTGATATCCTTCTGTAAATTTTTCATCCCATTGGCGATTTCTGCCATTTCTTTTGCTACCTATTCCATAGCCTTCGCTAAGAGGCATTTGAGAACCCAATAGATGTGCAGAGACTTCCCGTATAGGGTCAGCCTACCCCTCGTATTTCCTGGGTCTCTAACCATCTCCCCCCACTCTTCTGTCTTTGAGGCAGACTATTCTTCCAGAATACTGGATTCCATGTTTTGAATGATGCTCCTGATATCCTCGTCTGTTCCTTCCTGATAATCTTGTGCTGCTTCCTGAACCATTGACTGAGTGGTCCTTCTTCCTCTGTGTCGAATTCCAGGGTCTTCTGCTTGCCTTTCTTCTGGGTTACCTTGCCTTGGACGGCCTCTGCCTCCTCGTCCACATCCACGACCCAAATGCACTATCCTTTTTCCTACTCTCTCCTGTAAACATTCATCAATCATAGATGTCATTTTTTTGAACTTCTTAACTTCTTCTTCGCTTACGAATTTCCTTTTGGCCATTCCTCTGCTTCTTTTGCGATCCCCTTCATTTTGTTGATGCTGGCACCGCTCTCCATTCTCCAAGTATAATAGATGAATTAGGCCCTCCGTCATGTGAATCAGATACTGGGTTAGGGCTATCATCTTCGGGTCGGGTCTTTATTTTCTACATCATCCCTTAAGTTGTGCTCTCGGCTACCATTTTCTTTTCCACCAGTATTTTCCTCCCGAGACTAACCCCCTAGGCCCTCACAATGTGTGCAGAGGAGCTGCCTATCTCACTCCGCCCCTTAACTTCATCAGGGATTTCACAATAATATAACATATCCATATTACCTACTGAAATAGATAATAAGGAAACAGAGGTTTTAGATTGCACATACCCTGGAGCGCGGACCTCCCTGCTAGTTCCTTCTGGCTGTGTCATGCTCGGCAACTTCTTTCTCCTGATTGGAATTCCCTTTCTTTTGCCTTCCACCACCTTCATATAATGTCTCTCCATCACCCTGCTCGTTCTGCCATTACTGCCACCACTATTTCTAATCATCTGGTTTCCACCTTTCCCACTCTGGTTTCTTGAATCTTGTGCTGGCTCGTTAATCATAGATTTGTTTGGGAGGGTGGCTTGATACCAACAGTCACCTCCTACTACCCTTACCTTGTAATGATCACCCCTGCCAACCTCATCTTCCCTATTCCTCATCCCGATCGGGGGATTATTTTACTAAATTATTATTGAAATAAACTATGACTAAATTATTGAATTAAATTTGTAAATCTGGTAAAAATCAAGTAGCCTATGTGAGATGTAATCATAAAATTATAAAAACTAACTATTTTCATGTTAATGAGTTATGACATTGTATGTAATTCTAAATGATAAATTTAATTTAGAAATTTGAATTAGGAAAAGAGATACAATACAACAACCAATGTTACAGAGTCAAAATATAATACAAAATTGTACAATATTATATTACAACAGAAAGAGAAGGTCAGAACATTACGTAGTTGACTTAAAATCGATGAACATTAAATAAATTTACTAAAGAAATATTTATAAAATGAAATAATATATTTTTCTTGGATACAATTTCAAAAAAAAACTCAAATATTTCCCAATGTAATTAATTACAGGACAGGTAATTGTAAACATACAAATTCTTATCCTGAAGGAAAACATACATGACTAATATGCTCACTGTTAGAATTTTACATTAAGAAACATATCCATAAAAACCAATAAATTCATTATTCTATTAATTCCTTTGCCAAGACTTAATTAAAGAGAAAACTACAAATGATATGCCCCTCTTTATAAGAATTAAGTTACCTTAATTATTATCCAATGAATACAATCAATCAAACATTAACAAAATCAAGGATATACATGTGAGAATCATCTATAGTGGTAGCTCTATCATTATATAAAGATTGACATTTTACTAATTTGATAATCAAGTAAACTTTCATAGAAATACAAATCAAAACAACATTTGAACTAATACTTCTTCTTAGGACATAAGTCCTTGAAGAAAAAGTATCGATCTGTAAGAATTTCAAATCAAACCAATGCTAAAATAGAGAAATAAATAGAATAAAATAAATGTTTTCCTAAGGATCTAACTATAAAACGAACAATACATAACCTCAACATTTTAAGAAATAATTACAAGAAAATAAAGAGGATATATGTAATGACCATGGAACATTGAAGTTGAAGAGCCCTGATTAAACACAATCAAATCTACGAACTTATATTAATGTATTTCCATAGTCAAAATAACAACAATTATTTTCCCAAAAGAATCTCCCTATAGTACCACAGGCCTGTATTCACTCCGCTCCTTTTAAAAACAATTCAAGAAGTTTTTGTAACCCAAAGGGCCTTAGCCTTACAGCCAAAAATAAAAACGAAAATGTCTTTAAATCATTTAATTAAAGAAAGTCAAGAGAATTTTTTCATATTCGGGCTTTCTCGGCCTATGAGAAAATTACCATAAGCCATATGACAAACATGATTCCCATACAGGGTTAAGAGTCAACACATCGTGGTTGAAAGCATCCTGAATTGTATTGTCCAAGATAGTTGTGTTGCTAATGTTGAAAAATTGTTAGAAAAGTCACTAAGATTAGATAACAGAACAATAAAATTGGAATGGGGTTTCTAAAAATATATAAACAAAATTTAGCCACCATTTTTTTAAAATAGAAAACTAAATAAAGCAAATATTACCTGAATCACTTTCCAAAACAATTGACTATTTTCTGGCACAAGGTCCCTCTAATTCCAAGGAGATGGTAACCTTGAGGTTGGGAGAATTTATAACAATGTGAGTGTCTTTAGACCTAGTTTTACCCTCAGCAGAACATGATTTTTGCTCATTTGACCTATCCTCTCTTTGGGATGCAACCCTTAACTGGTCATTATCATAAACTAGTTGGCTAATTATATGTTTGAAATGAGGAACAATGAGTCAATACTATTGTTTCCAATGTATACTTTCAATTACATCATTCAAGTGAGGATTTCCGTAGGAAGCATCACCACAATTGATAGTATTTTCATGACCTAGATAAGGATCTTGAGAATGTGTTGGCTTGAGGGGGCTTGACTCAGGTTCAACATTAGTTAGCCAAACAAATCCATACACTATTGGCCCTTTCAGCATCAGCCCGTGGAGCGTGGACTGAAGTCTCACCCAAAGCAGTATGGGGGGATGTTGGAACCAAGTTTCTGCACCCTTGAGATGGTTGTGATGTTGGTTCATTCCAACTATACCTACCTTCACGCAGGTTTCTTTTCTCTATGTTTCACCCTTCAGTACCTTTGTGAAGTGTTACAATCAGCTTTTGCGTAGCCCTAACCAAGGGTTGAATTCCTTTCGCGTTGCTCTAGTAGTGAACTGTGATATCTCTGAAACTAGGCTAAGTATCTTACTTATCTTATTAAGAGACCTTAATTAGCTTCATGTAAATAGATGTTCTTACTTTCATTCACTTAACCAATACATTCATACACATTCACGCATCATATAAACATTAGAAGTGAAATTCATACCCAATATAAGAGATGCATAAACATGAAATAAATATGCAGGAATGATAGAAAACTTCTCTTTATTAATACTTCCAGATGATTATAGACTCAACTCGCCCTCCTCACTTAGCTACAGGGGTCCGCGCACTTAGCTGCGGACTTCTAGGCCTTTGCGCGCTTAGTTGCAGAGCCTCTAGCTACACTACAAACCAAAACTAGACTTCTAGTTCAGAGCTATCTCTCATACATGTTCGATATTAATCCATGCTTGATTATTCTTCTAACTACTTAGATCTTAGCTCTATTTATAAAATCCCATGTTCTGTAGACCATGGGTAGATCTTCTACATCCGACATTACATTATCAAAATAAGGGCAGACAACCCTATGACTCTTTAACAACTACACAGTTCACACCGACAAAATGTGGAGTCTTTACATTGGAATTACAAAATTGGACCAAAATATGGGCTTTTAGCCCCAAAACTTCCCTTGGGGGATTCCACGCCCAAGAGGCCCCCAACACAAACATCGTGACTCAGCCTTGAGTCACTCTGTAGGTGCGTAGATATTAGCGCGAATACCTCCTAGCTCTATTTGGATCCCTGTAACTTCGGTAGCGCACTGAGTGGCTGCCTGCTAGACTTCTTCCATGTGCTTGTCATTGATTATTGCTGCTGAAATGATTCCCTAAATCCTCTACTGAGTTTCTTGCAGTTGCGTGAGCTTTGCTTCAATGGAGGTTGTAATTATATAAGAATCATCTATCCACGACTGTGTGTGTGCTTTCAAGACTGCTTCCTTGTGTTGAGCAGCATCCACTTGTTCCTTGAGCTCCTTTGATTATTAAATCCATGCAAGCCTTTATGTAAGGGCAACCATCTACGCAGTTCCATTTATCTCGTCATATCTTTGTTGTAGCTTGCACACCTTTGTCTCTAATCACTCTACATTCGCGTCCTCTTGCAAAGTGGTTAAGACCTTGAATGATTATTCGAAGAGCTGCATGTAGTCTATCACTGCACTGTCAATCACCGTAATCATTGTTGTAACCATAGTGGTGCATTGTTCTCTGACCTTTGATAGAGTTAAAGGTCGAACCATCAACTGCAATTCTACTATCTAAAGTTTCATCTCCAGCTAAACCCTAGCCATCTCTACTCTTGCTTTGCGCACCCCAGTGGCTAACATATGGATGCGCGCCTCCACTAGTTCTTCTACCTAAATGTCCAACTCTAAGATTGTTCGGCAGGCTTCTTCCACAACCTCCATTACCTATTTGTTCTACTCCACTGTGTCATTGTGCTACAGGCCCAACTCTCAATGTTGATGCACTGCTCACTCATTACCTGTAGAGTGCAACTCTCCCTAGCCCTAAGTTCTATGGTGATTCCATCCTGTAAGAGGTAAAGCGTCTCCCAAGGGAGCGCAACCATGTTCAACCCTACCCCTTTCAAACTACTCACCATGGGTCTGTTAGCTTCCTTCTCTATAGTAAGTGCCCCCATCTGGTAACACTATGGTATTGGTCACCCTTGTGCGCAACATTTCCTCGGCAGCTGAAGCATTGACTACGAGGCCGGTGGACACTGGGCTAGCCTGCAGAGACTGAACCTGCAACTCCTGTGACTCTATCCAAAGAGCCCCCAATACCAACTGTTGTTGTTCCTCAAACTGCTGTAAGGTCTCCACAGTGACATCCCTCACTGTTTCACTGATATCATGCAAATGCCCCTCAGTGAGGGTGATTGGGTCGAAAGACGTCTTTGACGCCTTTGTTTTCTTTCACGACACTGTCTACTCTCGTGGTCATGGATGCTTGAGTTGGGTAGACATTGTCTATAGGTCCACACCACCTTGTTCTGTGTCTACCTCTGGTTTGGGCAAAGTTGGCATCTATCCTTCACACTCTTGTTCTGTTCTTTTATACTTCTCCACCAACTTCGCAACGTCATGCACTACTTGGGACTTAGCTGCTACTTCTTCTTTCTTGCACTTTTCCACCAATTGCACCATTCAAACCTTTGTCTCCTCCTTCTTGCGCTGCGCAACGAACTTGTTTGTTTCCACTGTGGAGCTAGCTAGAGTGCACCACTTCAGTGACCAAGACTCAAGGACTATAAATATTACATTGTCAATCAGCAAGTATGGTAAATCATGCCATGTCTTCGTAGGGTCCTTCCATGCCTTGATGAAGACATGGTGGAAGTTTACTTTGAACTCTACAAAGCTCTGCAAACTATTGTAGGTTGTGGGTAATAACTGCGGCTTCTGATTGATCCCCATCCAAATATTCATCTCCATTAGCACCCAAAATATCTTGCTTTCTCTGATCCATTGTGCATCCTCGGTCACCCACAGCTAATTGTACTTCGCTGCCTCTGGAAGGTCTAGCGCAACTGAAGGGAACTGGCTATCTTCGGGTAGCTCCCATGCCATGAGTAGAATCGACAATAAGAGCCATGTGTAATGAAACATTTTTCCCTCCTCCTGTTCCTCGCGATAGTTCACAAGGAACTCACCACATAGATAGTTTGCTTAGCTGAACTGGACTCCTTCTGTGCATTGGGCTACTAGTGCAACAACTGGCACGGGCACCTCATCTGCGCGACACTTCTGCATCACCTTCCTTGCAGATATCTGTGTCACGACCTTGACTGTAGGGTTGTTAATGCTGGAGATGGCATGCACTCACTTCTTCTTCTCCAGTTTTAACTTCTTTTTCATTGCTTCAGCAAGGGCCAATTCGCCACCTTTTCCCTTTGAAATGTTTGCTAGATCCTCTCCTAAGTAAGGTAGCCATGTAATTCATTGAATTAGATGGTCTATGATGAGGATGGGCTCCTCCAGCCACAAGCACTAATCATGCACCAAGCAGAGCAGGTGCTTGATGATGAAGATAATCAATGGGGCGTGGTGGTAATGTGGCACCCAGAGCAGGTTTAGCAACCATGCTTTCTCAACACCTCTAAGCCATTTGCATGACTCCAATTCAATCATTCAGCCATTATTTCGATCTTCTGGCACATTAGCTTCTCAGTCACTAAACGCGAGAACTTCGCATGGTTTGTGAGGTACTAATCTTCAAATTTCAACACAACAACCTACCCCAAATGTTGTCCCTCAAAGATAATATTGTATGTGAGCAGCGGAGTTTGCAAAGAGCTCTTGCTCTCATCTAGATCCTTTGACATCTTGGCTTTACCCTTGCACAGAGGAACACATTCAGGTAACTGGGTAATAGGGTCTGCACCTTGGATTTCAACTTCCATCTCTACATCCTCCTCTTGCACTCGGATTTCTTCAAATTCCTCCTCTTCTTCGGCCTCCAGGTTAATGGCCTTCCCCTTTTCTTGCAAGGTGAGTTTAGTCCTCTGTGTATTTCTGGGTGAGACGCGCACCAGGATCATAGCTTGCTTATCCTTCTTAGGTCTTGGTGCGTGAGGTGATTTAGGGACCTCAATTATCACTCTCACACTCTCTGGGGCTTCTACCTCCGCAATCTCCTATGTGGCTATCATGGGTGTCAACATCAGTCTAGTTAGAAGGTCTCGCATCTCCTTTAGAGAGGTTTCAAGCATTGAACTTGCTCTGAAAGCCTCAAAGTTTGATAGGTCCATAAACACTTGATATCACTACAACTCAGTTCTCGAAATGCCAAGTGTTTTTCATTGGACAGCCACTTGTAATTTATAGGGCCTTTTGAATTTGAATTTGATAGTTCGCCCCACATTTGGCCCATTAATACTAGATTGGTGGTAGATTTGCAAGAATCTAACCCATAAAGTTTGCCTCAAATGTCTGCCCCCTGCTCCATTTGGCCTAAAACCAGCCATCAAATCATGAATAGTGAATTTAACAGTCAATTTTCGGCGGACCTATGCACCAATGCAATTGTCTTCGTGTTTTCATAAACCCTGTGACACTTTGCTATTGCATGTAGTCCTGACATTGTGCAGCTCCCAGGTAGTGTATTTTATAATCTCATGCCCCCTTTCAGCTTCCTGGAGCACTAATATTGTGCCACTTTCATATAGTCACAGCGTTAGATAGTCGGTGTATGGCTTCAAATGATTGCCATTCACCTTTCCTCAAAAGGGTTCTCCATTTAACTTGACCAGTTGTATCACACCTCTATCGGTAACCTTCTTAATAATATACGACCCTAACCAGTGCATCCTGAACATTCCAGGGAATTTATCAAACTTATTATCATACAACGAAACCAAATCGTTTACCTTGAATGTGCACAACATGATGTGTCGATCGTGCCATGCGTTTTCATGCTGCTTTTCGACTTGCTAGTGAAATCCAACCAAAAATCATTCTTCTTCAAGCTCCTTCAACTACGCGCGCCTTTCTTCTAGGGCTCCACGATCTATCATACCTATGAGTAGTGCTATGTGTAGACTAAGCACGATATATTCCATAAGCATTATGGCTTCAACCCTGTATACAAGTCTAAAGGGTGTTTATCCTGTTAACTTCTTACACATCGTCTGATAAACCCACAACACTGCAGGTATGCGTAGGTCCCAATCACTTCACTGAACATTGCTTACCTTGGTCAGTGTGATTTCAACCACTTTGTTGAATGTCTTCGTTGTCCCGTTGGCCTGTGGGTAATAAAGTGTATTCTTTTGATGATACACCTGAAATTCTTCCATTACTGTGTTGATCATCTCGTTTAGGAAGTGTGTACCTCAATCACTCATCAAGATCTTCAGGCATCCAAATCGTGTCAGTACATGTTAAAATAGAAACTTTGTGGCAGTCGTGCCCATGTAATCCTTCACCGACTGTGCTTCTACCCAACAACTCAAGTACTCCGTCGCAGTGATAATGTACCTCACGCTTGTATTTCCTTGAGGATTAATGGGTCCTACAAAATCTATTGCCCATTTTTTGAAAGGTTGCAACGTGAATTTTGGATTCAAAGGAATTTCATCCCTCTACGATGGCCTTCCTATTCGTTGACATACATTACATGCCTTGTAATAAGCTTTTGAATCCTGATGAAGGTTTGGCCACCACAGGCTGGCACGTAGAATCCTCTATGTAGTTGTTCTTCTTGCATAATGTCCTCTCACGGCACCCCCATGAGTGTCCGCGAGGATGTTTCTTCATTCAAACTCAGGTACCTACCTTCACAGTATTTCATCATTCCCCATCTTGTATAGATGCCCAGCAATGATAGAGAAGTCTGTTGCGCACACCACTAATTCCTTCTTTTGTTAGACAAAGTATCCTTCAAAATGTCCATTTGCTATACATTAAAGAGTTTCACATTATGTAATCCTTCCTCCAAACTATTAGGTTCCTCCCCTGTCTCGATGCGCAATAGGTGATCTACTTCCGCATTCAATCGTCTAGACTTCGAAACAACATCAAAATCATATTCTTGGAACAATAGGATGCATCTGCAAATTCTCCCCCACAACACAGGCTTATTGATTAGGTACTTTAGCGTGGAGTACATGTGTATCTGCTTAGGTTGGGGCCTTTCGTCATATGCCCGCATCCATGTGCATGGGTCATTCTACCCATCATACTTATCTATCAGATGCATATTAGGCTTCCCAAATCGTAGTCGCATTATTCTTCTACATTCGCGCCAATCATCAAAGCTTCCTTTGTGCGTACCCCACCATCTTACGGGCGTAGTGTGTAGTACCTAGTCCAAGGCCTGGAAGTGTTTCTTTTCCAGCACCTTCATTTCGAATGCATCCAAGAAGATATCTACCTCATTTAAACCATCATAAATAGGCAGATTCCTTTCCTTTGACGACACACAACACAATGATGGGGTCATCATGATGTAATTCAGCGTAGTTACCTCATGTAATCGATTCTTCCATCGTTCTATTTCTTCGTCAGAATTCATAGTGCAGGAACTCTCACGCTCCCACGTAATCTGCCCATTCACGGTGGGATTCACGTAGTCTTGGTCTCGCATTGTTATCTTGTAGATGCAGTCCATACCATCATCACTCTCATAGTCATGAACTGGTTCCGTATAGCGCGATCCTTGAATAGGATGCAGGGGTATTATTATACACAATTATTTCTTCTCAAATATCATCTTTCACTTCTTTAGATTGATTACCCTATTCATATCAGTGGCCCAGTCAATTCCCAAGAGCGCAGGGTAGGGATTATTGTCATCAACAATCTCTATTACTTTAAAATCTTCTAGCACACTCGCTCCCTCAATATCCATGGTTACTCCCTGCAATCACCGCATGGGTATGATTTTCTATTGATTCACCATTCTCAGCTAAACCGAAGACCGTTGTAGCATAGGTTTTCTCATTCACTCCCATGTCTGTTTCAGTAACACATTTGCATCTAATCCCAAATCCAGAATGACTTGATCCATCTCGTATTCTCTGATGTATGCGGTGAGTCTCATTTCATGCCCCATCCTTGTTTTATGTTTTGCGATCTTTTGGACTAGGCGTTATTCTCTTGGCGCAGTCCTAGCGCATCCGTTGATGAGTTCATGTAACCCATTCACAACCTTACTATCATACAATAACTTCATACAATTTTCCAAGAAAGTTGTAAGCATAGAGGGGTCCATCTCCGATTTAGGCTTTTCTTTGCTTCCTGAATTGGAGGCCTGAGTGAAGCTCTTCTTAGCTTCCATGAAGGTTTCCCAAAAGTGATCCAAATCAAACTCAACTTCATTTGTCAGGGCTTTGTGAACCCAGGAACTATCTTCTGGTTGTTTCCCCTTGTCATCTCCAATCATGACTCCACTTCGGATCTTCCTCCTGTGGCTCAGACGTCATCATTTGTAGGTTTTGAGTCAGGGGAGGTGGTAGCGCTCCTTTTTCATGGATCCTAGCTATTAGCGTAGGACAATTTTATGTTTCATGAACAAATAGTGTACAATACCTGCATGACAGACACATTGGATTAGTACAATCGTGGGTATAGTGTGTTGGACCTTCGCAATTGTAGCAAATCAACTGTCTGCAACCTCTACCAGGTCCTCCTCTACCTCGGCCTCATCTGTGCCCCTGAAATCTTGTCTACGTCATCCCTACATTCTAGTCAAGGGGTCGTGTTTCGGCCTAAACCCTGTAGGTGAGCATTCTATCCATCATCAATTCATAGCTCCTACGAGTACGCATGTCCCACCAATCTATAAAAGTCATAGAACAACTGTTGCAGAATTTACATATAATTTTGTAACAAGTGGTAGTTATCCATGGCATGCTTTCAGGCTACTTGACAGATAGCGCACAACAAAGAAGGAGCCGCTAGGTCTTGCTTGAGCTTTTGGCCTTAGAGGCATCGGTCCTCATCCTGCAAGGTAATTTGTAAAGAACGGGCAGTTGTCATGACCCTGACTCTTGAATTTCATGCACGATACTTCTTCGCACACTTTTGGTCGAACCATCCTATCCTTATTGAAGATTTACATCTCAAGGCACAGATTCTTTAGCTGTACGTGGATCTGCTGAACTCTTAGGTTATAATATTGCATCAGGGTCTTATGTAGTCTCATGGAAATCTGAAGGGCCTCTGCCTAAGTTGTTATCTTCTGCGTAATAGGGCACTTCTTAAATGTGGTAGTAGTGAAGCCACAAACCACTCATGATGTTGTCCATCTGTCAAATTCATGTTGGCTTCGTGGATCGTACATTTCAGCCTCTAATCTAGTTCCCAAGGCATCTCATCTATTACCATCATGATCTATTTGAATCCAACAATCGACTGCACATCAAATCTAGGCCTGCTAAATTCCCTATTTAGTGTTGTTTCGATGTCTATTTCTCTCATATTTAGGTTATTGTTGGAGTACTTAATATACTAGGTCAATGCGTGATCCTGTAGGGCACTAACTAGTGTTGCTTTCTTATATGGTTATCTCTAACACCTTGAGCTTCCCATATAGCCTTCACTATGAACTAGAATTGGTCTGGATACTCATTTCCCAAGCCTTTGAACAAAGCAAACTTCACTATGTTTGCCATACTGAATCATGGTGGTGGTGGAGGTGGTATGGGTGAAGTTGGAGTTGATGGAGGTGAAGCCAGTGGTGGTGTGGGCAGAGGTGCTATTCGTGGAAATCCTTGTCTTATCAAATGAATAGAACTTCACGGAGAGACCTCCATGAGCCCTTCTTCATCTCCTTGTGGAGGTGAAATCGAGGGAATGTTCTTTGGATCCTTATTTCTTTCATTTCTGTAAATTCTTCTGCTTCGCGTAGATCTGAACATCAAGGTAACTGCATAACCTTCTTTTCGCACAATAGCATTTTAATCCAAGTATTCAAATATTTTACGTACTTACCTCACGGTCCTTTGAACAAACATATGTATACCTTGCTATAGCTGACTGAGGTGTCAACTGCGACCTCAGTAACAGATCCTTATATAATGCGATTGAACTAATGATCAATGGTGCACGTGATCTTATCCTCTGGTGCTTCCAATCTTCGCACTAGCTCTAGGGTCCACACATTAGGACCATCAAGTTTCTGCCTTCCTTGGCTATCTGATAACTTTGCAATCCACTAGTATAGCTCAATAGGGAAGGACATGAAAATGTTTTCTTGGATCTCCATGTACAGGTAACTATCTAGCCACTGTTATTTTGATAGTCACGGGTTTTTGTTTTCCTATGCTGCAAACTGGTGAATCCTTTTGTCCAACCATCCTTCAATTTCTTTCTTATTTGGATTCCAATGATACGACATCACACATCTCTTATGCATATTCTGGGCCTGACAACAAAACCACTTGTTGGCTTGAGGGGGCTTGACCCAAGTTCAATGTTAGTAAGCTAAACAAATCCCTACACTACTGGCTTTTTGGCATCATCCCATGGAGCGCGGACTGAACTCTCACCTGAAGTAGTATGGGGGGATGCTGGAACCAAGTTTCCACACCCTTGAGATGGTTTTGATGTCAGTTTATTCCAAATATAATTTCCTTCACGTAGGTTGCTTCTCTCTATGTTTCACCCTTCAGTACCTTGGCAAAGTGTTACAATCGACTTTCACGCAACCTTAACCAGGGGCTGAAGTCATTTCATACTGCTAGGATAGTGAATTGCGATATCTCCCAAACTAGGCTAAGTATCTTGCTTATCTTATTAATAGACCTTAGTTAGCTTCACGTAAACAGATGTTCTTACTTGTGTTCACTTAACCAATACATTCATACACATTTGTGTATCTTATAAACATTAGAAGTGAAATTCATATCCAATATAACGGATGCATAAACAAGAAATAAATATGCATGATTGATAGAAAAATTCTCTTTATTAATACTTCCACATGATTACAGACTTGACTCGCCCTCCGCACTCAGCTGCAGGGGTTCGTGCACTCAATTGCAGACTTCTAGGCCTCTGTGCACTCAGCTGCAGGGCCTCTACCTATGGTACAACCCAGAACTAGACTTCTCCTTTAGAGATGTCTCTCATACATGTTCAATCTTAATCCATGCTTGATTATTCTTCTAACTACTTAGAGCTTAGCTCTGTTTATATAATCCCATGGTCCATGGACCATGGGTAGATCTGCTATAGCTGACATTGCATTATCAAAATAAGGGCAGACAACCCTATTACTCTTTAACAACTGCGTGCTCTGCACCCACAAAATGCAGTGTCTTTAAATTGGAATTACAAAAATGGACCAAAATACGGGCTCTTAGCCCCAAAATTGCCCTTGGGGGATCCCACGCTCAAGATAATATGACTTATTTCTTTTAAAGATGGCTCGAGACTATTTTCTAGGTCTTCCAAAGGAACATTTTTAGGAGGACACTTAAGCCTGGTTCTTCTAGCCTTAACAAGTTTTCTTTGCAATTGCTTTACTCTTTCCATGTTCTACATCTAAATAGTTTCATCTTCTGCAAATTGAAAACGTTGTGCTTTAGGCTAAGGAGACTCAATAATGGAATTGAGATTATATTGGCTTGAGGGGGCCTAACCCAGGTTCAACGTTATTTAGCCAAACAAATCCCTACACTACTAGCCCTTTTGGCATCAGCCCATGGAGCACAGACAGAAGTCCCACCTGAAATAGTATGGGGGAATGTTGGAACCAAGTTTCCACACCCTGAGATGGTTGTGGTGTCATTTGATTCCTTCTATCCCTACCTTCATGTAGGTCACTTCGCTCTAGGGCTAGCAAGACAAACCCTCTATTCCAGCCTTCAATACCTTTGCAAAAGTATACGATCAACCTACACGTAGCCCTAGCCTGCTTCTCACGTACTTTCGCGCTACTAGAGCAACGTTCTATACAAGTTCCCCAATTAATCTAAGTGACTTGCTTATCTTATCAAACAGTTATAGTTAACACCACATAACTAGATATTCATAATTATGTCCAATTAATTAATGTAATTGTAGTCTTTTGTGCATCATATAAGCATAATAAAGTAAATTCATACATAAAATATCCAGATGTATGAACAGAACAAAGACAAAAAAATTGCAGAATGTCTCTCTTTATTAATATCTTCCAAGTGTTTACCGACTTTGTCCACTGTGTGCACATAGCTATAGTGGTCCACGCACTCAGTTGCAGACTTCTACCCTAGGCCTCACCGCACTTAGCTACAAGGCCTCTACCTACATTGTGACCCAAGACTTAGACTTCTTCTTTAGAGCTATCACTCTATTACATGATCTGCCATTGTCAATCCTTTTTTGAACTACTTAGAGCTTGGATCCTTTTATACAATCCCATGGTCCGTGGACCATGGGTAGGTCTCTTACAGCCAACTCTACTTTACAAAACTAAGGGTGGACTACCCTTTTGAACCATAATACCTTCACACTCCGCGACCAAAAAATGCGGAGTCATTACAATTATATTACAAAAATTGACTTAAACATGCGATTTTAGCCCCAAAACTGCCCTTGGGGGATCCTTCTCCCAACATGCCCCCAATACAAACATCATGGCTTGCCCTCGAGTCACTCAGTAGGCGTGAAGATCTTTGTGCAAAGCCCGTCCACTAAGATGCACTGAGATTCTACCTACTTTGCATCTTCAACTCTTGGAAACATTTCTCTGTAGGGCTATTTTTTCGTTGTTTATCCTTTGTTTCTTGATCACATGGAGGGCGTGGTGCTCACGTGCCCTCAGCTCTGCAATTACTCCATCCTACAAGAGGTGGAGTGCCTCGCATGGAAGTGTTGCTAAGTTCAGTCCAACTCCCTTCAAGGCACTGAGAGTGAGGCTATCAGCCTCTTTTTCCATGGTCAGTGCTCCATTTGGAAGCACTATCGCACTGGAAGCCTTCATGTGCAACATATCAATAGCCTCTGTCATGTCCATAGCTAAGATGGTAGACACTGTACCAGCTTGCGACACGTGGTTCTGCAATTCCTGTAGCTTGGTCTAGATGCCCCCTAGGATGATCAGCTACTTATTTTCAAATTATTTCAAGGCCTCAGCAGTGACATCTTTGACTGTGTCACTGATGTCATATAAGACATCCTTCGTCAATGTGATAGGGTTCAACGAGGTCTTGGTCACCTTGGATTTCTTTCTGGACCCTCCATTCCCCAACTCTCTTAGGTGCTTAATGTGGGTAGACGTATCCTAAGTGTCTACGCCGTGCTACTCTATGTCCTCGTCTTTGGTCTCAGGTGAAGGCAATTGACCGCCTTTGTCAGTGCCCCGCTTTGTCCCACCTGTCTATTTTCTTGCCTCCTTTTATGCCTGTTTCGCCTGGGCCTTTTCAGTGGCCTCCGTTTTCCTCCTTTCGACTAGTTGCGCTATCTTTAGCTTGGCCTATTCCTTCTTCTTCTGTGTGGTGGACTTGCTTCCAACCACCGCTAAGTCCATGGTAATGCGCCACTCGGCCAGCCATTTATTAAGCACCACATCAATGACATCATCTGTGGATAGGTACGGCAAATCATACCACTTCTACGTAGCGTCCTTCCATGTCTTGATTGATATTCGATGGAAATCAGCTTTAACCTCGGCATAGCTCTACTAGTTAGTGTATACCATTGGTGACAATTACGGCTTGCAATTCATGTCCATCCTGATATTAATTTCCATCGACATCCAAAAGATCTTGTTGGCTCGAGTTCACTTCGCGTCCTTGGTCACCCATAGTGAAACGTACTTTGTTGCTTCAGGAAGGTCTAGTGCAACTAAAGAGAACTGGCTCTCCTTTGGTAGCTCCCACACTACCAGCACAATCGACAGTAACAGCCATGCATAGTGGAAGGTCTTTCTTTGCTCTTTCGCTTCATGGCAGTTCACTAGGAACTCTCCATGAACGTAGTCTAACTAGTTAAATTGGACTTCTTTCGTGCATTGCTCTAAGAGTGCGACGACAAGCACCGACACCTCCTCATCATGACACTTCCCCATCACCTTCCCTACAAGGATCTGAATTTCTACCTTCATAGCGGGGTCGCAAATGCTGGAGATAGCATACCCACACAGCTTCTTCACCAGCTTGAATTTCTCCTTCATTGACTCTGTGAGAGCTTGCTTACCATCCTTTCCACCAAAGATCATTGCTAGATTCTCACCTGTATATCGCAGCCACATTATTCTATGAATCAACATATTGGTGATGGGTATCGGCTCCTCCAGCCACAGAGACCCATCATGCACCAAGCACAGCAGCTACTTAATGACCAAAACTATCACGAGGGTGTGGTTATAATGCGGCACCCAGAGTAGGTTCAACATTCCTACCTTCTCTAACCCCTTGAGCCACTGCCACAGCTCCATTGCTGTCATTCCCATATTTGTATCTATGATGCGGCACATCAGCTATTCGGTCACTAGGTGTGGGAACTTCTCGTGTTCCGCGAAGTCCCAGTCTTCAAGCTTCAGTATCAGCACTCGGGCCAAGAACAGACCATCGAAAGTAATTTCATCCAGTAGTAGAGCTTTCTACAGGGGAGTCTTACTCTCACCAATGTCCTGTGGGACCTTGGACTTAGGTTTGCATGGAGGGACATACTCTGGCAACCGTGTAATAGGGTATGCACCCTAGACTTTAGCCTCCTCTACCTCCACTCCCACATCCTCATCATTCATCGAGATGTCTTTGATATCCTCCTCCTCTACTTCTAGGTTTATAGCCTTGACTTTTTCCTAGGTGGTGGGCTTGGGTGGGTTTGTCCTTGGCAACGCGCGCACTGGTATGGCAGGCTGCTTACCCTTCATGTCTCTCACAATCTCCTTGGTTAGGGTTGGCTTCAGTCTCAGTGTTCTCGGCAATTTAGGGACCTCTGCCAATACTTCGGCCACTTCCGGAGCAACTACTTCTGGAGCAACTACTTCGGCCTCCATATTGATTTCCTCCATATTCTCCTTGGCTGCCACTTCTTCAATGTTCATAGCTTCTGTGTGTGTCGACATAACACTACTCACTAGTTCTTGTGTCTCCTTTGACAATTGTTCAAATGCCAGACACGTTACCAGATCTTGAAAGAATTCACAGTTCATGTGCACCTGAGAGTGCAACAACCCAATTCTCAAAATGCCAAATGTTTTTTGGTAGATAGTGACTTGTAATTTAGGGCATTTTGAATTCAAATCCAACTGTTCCCCAAAAAAGCAGTTCCTTAATGCCTGATTAGCAACAGATTTTCAAGGATCTAAGCCATAAATTTCATCTTAAATGCCAGTTTCCCACTCCATTTGGCATCACACTTGCCATCTTTTCGTGAATAGTGACTTTAACGATCACTTTCCGACCGAGCTGCACAATTTCTCCCTCGGTAGCGCATGTCCCTCCGTGCTGTCGTGGACCCAGTGACACTTCCTTGCTTCGTGCCATCTTCTAATCACACAGCTCCCCAACTCGGGCACTCTAGTTTATAGTCCCGCACCTCCTTTCAAGTGCCTGGAGCATTAAGATTGTGCTACCTTCATTTAGTCACATGGGTGAAACGTCGATGTATGGCTTTAAGCGACTACCATTCACCTTTCTTAGGAAGGGTTCTACATCTAATTTGACCAGCTGTACCACTCGTCTGTCGGTAATTTCCTTACTGACATAAGGCCCTAACCAATGCATCCTGAACTTCCCTAGAAATTTATCAAACTTACTATCATATAGAAAAACTAGGTCACTTACCTTAATTGAGTGCAACTTAATGTTTCGAACATGTCATTCCTTTTCGCATTGCTTTTGGACCTGCTGGTGAAAAACAACCAAAAATATTTCTTCCTCTAGTTCATCCAGCTGTGCGAGCCTTTCCTCCAAGGCTCTATGATCTGTCATTCTTGTGAGTATTGCTATGCGTAGACTAGGTACGATGTATTACATAGGCATTGCCACTTCCACACCATAGACAAGCCTAAAAGGTGTTTGTCTAGTCAACTTGCATGTAGTTCGATAAGCCCACAGTACTGCAGGTATGCGTAGGTCCTAATCACTTTGTTGAGCATTGCAAACCTTGTTCAAAGTAGTTTTGAGAACTTTGTTGAATGCTTCCTCCATCTTATTAGCTTGTGCGTGATAAGGTGTAATCTTCTAGTGGTATACCTGAAATTCCTCCTTTAGTGCACTAATCATCTCATTTAGGAAGTGCATACCATGATCACTCATGAAGATCTTCAGACATATAAATCACATCAGTACATGCTTAAATAGGAACTTCACGACACTCACGCCCGTGCAATCCTTCATTGACTACGCTTTTGCCTAATGAGTCAAATACTCCATCGCGGTGATACTGTACCTTTCTCCTATCTTTCCCACATTTCAAAGGGTTGCAACATCGTTTGTGGATTCAAAGGAATTTCATCCCTCTGTGATAGCATGCGAGTTCTTTGACATGCATCACATGCCTTGTAATATGCTTTTGAGTCCTGATGAAGGGTTGGCCACCACAAACTTGCACATAGAATCTTCTGTGCGGTTGCTCTCCCTGCATAATGTCCTACCATGGCGCGCCCATGAGCATCCATGAGGATGCTGCTTCTTTCAAACTCAGGTACATATTTTCACAATATCTCATTAGTCCCCATCCTGTACAGATGCCCAGCAATGAAAGAGTAATCTACAGTGTGTTCCACTAATTCCTTCTTTCACTGGATAGTGTATCCTTCCAGAGTAGTTCTTGTTGTTAGAAAGTGTACTACATACTTGAAATGACCATCCACGACATGCACTGCAAATAGTTGTGCGTCATGTAATCCTTCTTCCAAGTTAGTAGGTTCCTCCATTTGTTTGATGTGTGATAGATGGTCTAGTCCTATGTTCAATCATGCAAGCTTCACAACAACTTCAAAATCATACTCCTGGAACAATAAGAGCCACCTACAGATTCACCCCTCTAACACAAGCATATTGAATAGGTACTTCAGTGTAGAGTGATCCTTATACATCTTGAAATGGCCTCCTAGCAAGTAGTGCCTATACTTCTGGAGCACATACACCATAGCTCTCCCCTCATGCTCAATGGTGGAATAATTCTTCTCCGCTTTGGCCAAATGTGCACGCAAATCATCCTACCCATCATACATGTCTATGAGTCACATCTAAGGATTCCCAAATCATGTTCTCATCATCCTCCTACATTCACGCCAATCATCAAAGCTTCCTTTATGTGTACCCCACCATCTTGCGTGTGTAGCGCGTAGTTCCCAGTCCAATGCTTGAAAGTACTAATTTTTTGGTACCTCCCTTTCAAATGCATCCAAAATGATATCTACCACATTCATACCATCATAAGTAGGCATATTTCTACCTCTGTGGACACACAATGCAACGATCGGGTCATCATGTTGCAATTTAGTGTAATTACTTCATGTAACCAATTCTTCCAGCATTCTATCTCTCCATCAGAGTTCAAAGTGTAGGAACTCTCATGATACCTTGTAATCCATCCATCTGGGGTGGGGTTCACCGAATCTTGGTCTCGTGTCGTTATCCTATAGATACAGTCTAGGTCATCATCACTCTCATAATCATAGACTGGTTCAGTATCGCATGATCCTTCGACAGGATCGAGGGGTACTATTACGTGTAGCGAATCCTTCTCGAAGATCATATTTTGCTTCTTCAGATTGATTACCTCATTCATATCAGTAGCCCAGCCAATTCCCAAGAGCATAGGATAGGGATTGTTGTCATCCACTATCTCTATCACTTCAAAATCAGTGAGCGTGCTCGCTCCCTCAATATCCACGGTCACCCCTTGCAGCAGCCCCAAGGGGATGATCTTTTGTTGATTCACCATCCTTAGCTAAATTGGAGGCCATTGCAATGTAGGTCTCCCCATTTGTTGCCAAGTATACTTTGGTAGGACGTTCATGTCTGACACCAGGTCCAAAATAACCTGATCCATCTCATACTCTCCTATTTGCACGATCAGTCTCATCTCTCGTCCCATCCTTATTTTATGCTTGCTAATCTTTTGTACTATGTGAGGCTCACCTGGCACATTTCCAGTGCATCTATTGATGAGTTCTTGTAACCCTTTCACAACCTTACTATCACGCATTAACTTCATACAGGTGTCCAGGAAAGTTGTGAGCATAGAGGGGTCCATATCCTACTTAGGCTTATCCTTGCTTCCTAAGGTGGAGGCCTCAGTGAAGCTCTTCTTAGCTTCCATGAAGGTTTCATGTGCGTGCTCCAAATCGAACTCCGCCTCCTTCACCAGAGGTTTTCCAACCCATGTACTATCTTTTGGTTGTTTCCGCTTGTCATCTCTTGTCACAATTCCACTTATGAGCACTATATTTACATTTGGATCTTTCTCACGTGGCTCAGACCTCATCATCTATAGGTTCTAAGTTGGTGGAGGTGGTAGCACCCCTTTGTCACGTATTCTAGCTATCAGTGTAGGACAGTCTTCCATTTCGTGATCAAACAACATGCAATACTTGCACGACAGACGCATTGGATTAGTGAAATCACAGACATAGTGTCCTAGTCCTTTGCAACTATAGCAAGTCAACTATCGTCAACCTCTACCAGGTCCTCCTCTACCTTGGCCTCGTCCATGCCCCTGAAATCCTGTTCACACCATCCCTGTGCTCTGGTCAAGGGGCCGCATTTCGGCTTGAACCCTATAGCTGGGAGTTCTATCCATAATCAGTTTATAGCTCCTGTAAGTACACTAATCATGCCCTATTGACCTACAAAAGTTGCAGAACAATTTTTGCGGTGCCTATACAAACTTTTGTAGCAAGTGAAAATTATTCTTGGCATCTTTTCTAGTTACTTGACAGATAGCACACCATAATGTATCCCCCAAGCTAGGTCCTACTTGAGCTTCTGGCCTTAAAGACATTGGTCCTCCTCCTGCATTATAGTTTGCAAAGACCAAGAAATGGTCTCTGTCATGACCCTCACTCTTGCATTTCAAGCACCATACCTCCTCGCGCACCTTTGGTTAAACCATGATGTCCTGCCTCAAACTTTGCATCTCAAGGCATAGGTTCTCTAGCTGTGCATGGATCTATTAAACCCCTAGGTTTAGATCTTGCATCAAGGTTTCATGTAGCCTCATGGAAATCTCCAAGGTCTCTGCCTGATTTGTTATCTTCTGCTGCAACAAGGCACTGCTTAAGTGTGGTAGTAGCGAAGCTACAAACCTCTCACGATGTTGTCCATCTATCAAATTCATATTGGCTTCATGGATTGTACACTTCAACCTCTAATCTAGTTCCCAAGGCATCTCACCTGGTTGCATCACGATCTCTTTAAAGCCCATAATTGAGTATGCCTCAGATTTAGGCCTACTGAATTCTTTATTCAGTGTTGCCTGGATGTCTGCCACTCCAGCATTCGGGTTATCGTTAGAGTACTTAATATACTAGGTTAGTGCGCGATCTTGTAGAGAACTAACCTGTGTTTCCTTCTTTATATGATCATCTCTAACACCTTGATCTTCCCATACAACCCTCACAACAAACCAGAATTGGTCCAGGTCTTCATTTCCCAAGCTTTTGAACAAAGGAAACTTCATTGTATTTTCCATACTGAACTGCAGTGGAGGTGGAGTTGGTACATGTGAAGTTGGAGGCAAGGGTGGTGAAGTTGGAGGTGGTGTGGGTGGAGGTGGTATTCGCGGGAATCCTTGTCTTATTAATTGAATAACACTTGCAGAGAAACCTTCGTTATCTCTTCCTTGTCGCCTCATGGAGGTGAAATCAAGGGACTATAATTCAGACCCTTTTTCCTTTCGCTCTTATAATTTTTTCCACTTTGCGTAGTCCCAAACATCAAGGTAGTTGCATAACTGGTTTTTCACACAATATCATTTTAATACAAGTATTCAAATATTTTACATACTTACCTCACGGTCCTTTGAAAAAGTGCCTCTCTGCTTCGTTGTAGTTGACTGAGGTGTCGACTGCGAATTCAATCACAAATCCTCTTATGACGCGATCAAGCCAATGATCAACAGTGAGGGTGATCTTATCCGATGATTCCAACCTTCGCACTAGCTCTAGGGTCCACACAATAGGACTGTCAAGTTTCCACCTTCGTTGGCTATCTTCTAGCTTCGCGATCCACTCATATTGCTCAATAGGGAAGGAGAAAAAAAAGATCTCATGGATCTTTGTATACAAGTATCTGTCCAATCATTGTTCCTTTGTGAGTCGTGGGTTTTTGTTCTCTTGTGCCGCGAATTGATGGATCTTTCTATCTAACCAGTCTCCAATCTCCTTCTTAGTTGGATTCTAGTGATATGACATCACACATCTCTTATGCAGATTCTGGTAATGGCAAAGGAACCATTTGCTGGCTTGAGGGGGTTTGACCCAAGTTCAACATTAATTAGTGAAACAAATCGCTACACTACTGGCCCTTTCAGCATCAGCTTGTGGAGCGAGAACTGAAGTCTAACCCAAAGTAGTATGAGGGGATGATGGAACCAAGTTTTTTCACCCTGAGATGATTCTAATGCCATTTGGTTTCTTCTATCACTGCCTTCATGTAGGTTGATCTGCTCTAGGGATGGCAAGACACACCCTCTATTCTAGCCTTCAATACCTTCGCGTAGCCCTAGCTTGCTGCTCAGGTACTTTTGCGCTGCTAGAGCAGCGTGTCGTACAAGTCCCCCAATTAATCTAAGTGACTTGCTTATCTTATCAAACAATTATAGTTAACACTACATAACCAGATATTTGTAATTACGTCCAATTAATTAATGTAATTTCAGTCTTTCATGCATCATATAACCACAATAAAGGAAGTTCATACATAAAATATCTAGATGTATAAATTGAACAAAGACAAAGAAATTGCAGAATATCTCTCTTTATTAATATCTTCCAAGTGTTTACAGGCTCTCTCTACCCTGCGCACACAGCTACAGGGGTCTGTGCACTCAGCTGCGGACTTCTACCCTAGGCCTCTGCGTACTTAGCTAAAGAGCCTTTGCCTATGCTATGACCCAAGACTTAAACTACTTCAAAACTATCACTCTATTACATGATCTGCCATTGTCTCTCCTTTTTTAAACTACTTAAAGCTTAGCTCTTTTTACACAATCCCATGGTCGACAGACCATGGGTAGGTCTCTTATAGTCAACTTTACTTTATAAAACTAAGGGTAGACTACCCTTTTTGACCCATAATACCTTCATGCTATGCGACCATAGAATGCAGAGTCTTTACAATTATATTATAAAAATTGACTTAAACATGGGCTTTTAGCCCCAAAACGTCCCTTGAGGGATCCTGCTACCAATAGCTTACAAAGTTTCGTTGCACTCATAGTAGCTCAGAGAGAAGTTAATATTTTGGAAATTTTAATTTGGCTATTCTCTGAAGAGGGTGACACTGGTATTTCAGGAGATAGCTCACATCATCCTGGTACAACTCCTCATCCATTAATGGAGTTGAATCAATAGGAGAAAGGTCAAGAATCGTAGTGGAAAAATACTGAATAAGATCAAATGTTAGTGGTTTACCATACCCATTTCAAGTGAGAAAAAAATCCCAATCATCACCAATCTAATATAGATTTTATCTAACAAATATACAAATTAACAGACCTTTTGGGTTTTTATGCTTGACTTCCTAATCCTTTCACGTCCTTGTTAAACTCTTCAGGATAATGGTTGAAAAATTATGTTTTCGGCCTAAGAAGGCCATCAAAACTTAAATGTGATACATGAAAAAAACATTTTAGCGACCCTCAAAGGTTATGCATCTACGAATAAAATGTAACAAGTTACGCTTTTTTGGTTTGTGAAATGATAGACGTATATACTTAAGAAAGTATTCACAGTCCTTATTCAATAACAGTTTCTTCGATGGAATGCTTTTGACTGCAACATTTTTGGAACAACACTCACCTTCCAAGGTTAATTGGGTGGTTGTTGCCACAAACTTCAAATTTATTTTAATTTCAGGGTCACATATGTAAGATATTCTTCCATTGAAACTTAAGATCAAAACCCATGACTATAATATTGTGCCCACGAAATAGTTGAAAAAATTGTTACCAACCTACTTGAGAAAATAGAGCTAAGCACTTTTCATCTACCTCTATGAATTCTTCTCAATGAGCACTGCTCATACTAATAGAGGCACGCTACAGAGGAAAATTCACATGTTAGAGTGGAATAGGGCTTGAAAAAACTAAATTAGAGATGAAACCCTAAGTCATAGAACCCTCTTGACAAAAGAACGAATAACGAAAATGAATGGTTTGATGAAACCGTGGAGATCAAATCAACAATTGTTAGGTACAAGTTTATGACAGATTAGGGATGACCTTGAAATGTGGAAAATGAACTATAATGAAACCATATCACAATTGGGATTGATACAAGTTGACGCTTAGACAGTAAATTTTCAGGTCAGTGGGTTACAAGGCATATTAACATGATAGGATAGTTGAACCAAGTACTTATTATAAGTTCATATTTGTGAAATGAATTACCAAAATCATATTTTTAAGTCCAAATCAATGGTCCATTAAATAGTACATATCAGATGAAAATATGGCATACTTAATTCATATCACCAATCAATTAAAACATATAATGCAACCAACCAGTGTTATATACTTTAGCTTAAGACCATGAATATGAAAATGAAACATTTTAAATTTCATATGTCATTCAAATAAAGGATAAGTATAGGAAAGAATTATGATAGTGTATGAAAACTAGCCCATTAGCATTATAAACATGATTTTGGGCTGCTACAGAATCTATGATTTTGTAGTCGCCCTTAATTTAACAATTTTCTTGCAATTGGGAGAAACTATTTATTATTACCAATAATAGAAATTAAGGGAGGTGAATCCTTTTATTTCAATGAATGGTGAAACAGATCCCACCTTAAAACAAAAAAAGTCAAAGCGATAATTAAAGAAAGAATACAAGAATTTAGCCAATACAAATCCAATTAAGTGAAAACATGTAAGAAAATAAAATTTAAAGAGGGGCCCCATATTTTTTGATAAAAATGAAAGGGAAGGGGTTTGCCTACCAACAATGGTGATTGAATGGGGAAACAATTTTCGCTTCTTGAAAAATAAATCAAAGGGAAGAGTTAAATGTAATGATAATCATGCATTTAAGGATTAATCCCTTTTAATTCAATTTGCAAAGTAGTATGTAATCATGAATATTTCTATTAAAGAATGAATAATATATACAAATATTGTGAAAACATTTAGAAGAAACAATAAAGGTGAAAATTTTAAAAGATAAGTAGGACACTAGAAAAGCTCACATAATGATCACTTTAATACCATAGGTAGAGCCAGTGCTGCTAGCATGCATCTATATCCTTGGTAGGAATACCATTTAACCCACTGATATGTTTATATCCCATCTATTACGTGCATATTTAGAGTCATTAAGAATACATTGTTATTTTAATATTTTGTAAATAATCAATTGAATATCATTGTCCTAGATTGGTAACCAGATAGTGAAAGTGTTGCTCAAATGAATTAACAAGAGTGAACAGGTTGGCTCATGATGAGACCTCTTGTCTCTTAGCCTTACAACTGAAAGCCATTACCTTCACTTGGTAACCTCATATAAGGGTAATATCAGATGATAAAAAAGTTTTCTACATATATAAAAAAATAAAATAAAAAAAGCTCGAGATGTTTAAAAAGAATAATTACCATCCTAATCTATTAAGTATAATGGTAAATATTAATAATAGATTAGGTAAATAAGGATTAAATAAGGTGTTTGCATAGGTTTGGTATAAATATTTAAATTAGGTTCTAAAATTAACAATAATCGAAATATTAACCATTAGATCTCTATTATTTAAATAGGTAAATTGGTAGTATATAAGGGTAAGGGTATTATAATAATAATATTTACATTATTAGGTGGAGGTAGTTAATATTTGTAGCATATTTATAATTATATTATATTATATATGGGTTAATGGGATAGGAATATTTACCAATTTATTCCTCATCTCAATATAAGGTAAATATCAATATTATTATTAATGACTTTTAGGGTAGAAAGAAATATAGTAATTAAATATTAATGAGATTAGGTCTTGATAATATAAATATTTAAATAAATAATGAATTTTATAAGGACATTGGAAATTAACATTTTATTAAATTAAATTGATAAAAATAATAGTCAAATAAATTTAGGTCCTTCCCCGGGGGCCTGCTCAAACCTAGCTGTTAGAGGTCTGGTAACCATTTTCTTGTCCATTTAGCTGTTGGAATGGCCTGCTGTCCCTATTTATTGCATGGATCAGATTGGATCTTCATCTTGTCCTGATGATGAACCACACTGGTTGGTTTGAAACGCGTCGAAAAATGATTTCATATGTGATTTTGCCGAATTTTTTTCTCTAAACAAGTCATAATGTTACTTATGTTAGGGCATGTGATCTTGGTAGTCCATCTCATAATGAGACCTCCTATCCTTCTATCAACTTTTTTATATTTTTAAATTACACTATGATAAATGAAATCTTAAGGGGTGGGGAGACAAATATGCCCCTTAAGAGCTAGGGATGGCGTTAAAATTTTACCTCCACAACTTGATATTATTATTGCTGTTGGTAGTAATTTGTCTTTCTAAAACAAAAAAATCTTCCTGAATAATATTGGACCTATATAATTTATGTAGTCAAAGGGAAATTCATAAACATTTATGTATAGTAAAATTTCTTTTTTCGGAAGGAGACTAAAAGAGATGATTCAACAATTAATACATGGGTTACTAAATCATCTAAAAAAATCTTGTTTAAAAATGTTTTCATGCAGATTTGGCTATGGAATGAAATAGAAAAATAATACCAAAATCAGACTCAAATGAAATTTTAAACATAACACACAATTGGTGGAAAAGAAAACATCATATATATGGGAATATGTATAATGGTATCCAAAAGGGATTATGAAAAATATAATTTCTAGAGTTTCCCATTGGCTGGGAGTGACTCAGATTGACACTCCAAATTCTACGATTGGAATGTGTTGGGTCTGAAATTTTCTTTAATAATGAAAGGTCCCAACCGCAATCTTTGGAATTTATTATGCTAACCTTTATCTTTATGGGATTTGTCCCATTTTAGAACAAGGTCACCAACTGCAACATCTCGATCGTAAGAAGACTTGTTACCAAATCCTCATTTAGCTAATTATTGGTTTTGATTCAAGTTTGTTTTATCTTTCTTTCTTTCCTCTTATAATCTCATCAAATTATTGATCCTATTTTGCATAGATGATGACTTAATTTCTTGAACATTATGAAATAATTGGAGAGAATGCAAAAAAATAATGGGGGTGGAAAAATGGCTTCTCTACCATAAATGAGGAAAACTAATGACTTTCCTGTAGCAGCTTTCAGTGTGACCCTATCAACCCATAATGCATTAAAAAGTGTAATATGTCAATTCTTATGATTTTCTAAGACTATTCTTTTGAGAATTCTTAACAAAAGTTTATTTGATGTTTCAACAAGACCATTTCCTTCTAGGTAATAGTTTGTTGAATAGTTTATTTGAATTATTTTTTCTAACGCATATGCATCTAGTTCATGAGACAAAAAATATGATGCATTATCAAATACTGGAGACTTGTGAAAACCAAAAGGAGTGATGATGTATGATTGTAGAAAATTAAAAACATAATTAACATTTACCACATGAAAAAGTGTTTCCTCTAGCCATCCATTAAAATAGTTTATATTTGTAATAATAAACATATGTTGTTGATATGAGTAAGTATTGACTGGTCCAATTATGCCAAATCCCCATTGCTGAAATGGTACTTCAACAATAATAGGTTGAAAATGGAAAGAATGTTTTATAAGTCTGTTGGTGGTCTTTAGGCAGATTTTTCAATTTCTCACAAGGGCATGATAGTACTTAAACAATGCGGGTGAATAATATCTTGCCCTCAAAATTTTATTCATAATGGTATCATCACCAAGATTCTCACGAGAAAAGCCAAAGTGAAGTTCACGAAGAACTCTTGGGATATCTTCCAACCCTAAACAATGGAGTGACACTCCGATATAATTTTCCCTAGAAATAAAATTGTCACTAAGTTGATAAGGTGTTGATTTCAATCTCAATTCTCTTCTCAGAGTTATATTTAGACAGGAGGGAGTTGTGCCATTTTCCAGATAAAATCTAATGTCTAAATATTAGGAATGGATATTTTGATTCTAACAAAATAATTCATCTTGAAGTAAGGATACTTCATTGTTTACAGTAGAATCATCTGAAGTAGAAAAATGGTCACTAGGGACAAAAGAATATTCAACAACCCATTTACACAGGACTTGACCTCTAATTATTTGTGGTAGTTTAATTTCTAGGTTGAACTCTTGGAAGGTAGTCATCCAATAAGCCCTTTTTTCCCCAAGATCCTTTTGCATCAAGAAGTTACTTACTATTGGATATGGAACGATCACCTTAGTTTTATATGTAATTAGATAGAAAAAAAAAATCTTTACAATTGTGTACACAACATAAGCCTATTTTTCCAGTGGTGAATAGTTAAGTTATGCTCCCTTTAAGGTAGAACTCATAAAAGAAATAGGGATTTTAGTGTTTAGGTTAGATTTTTGTGTGAGTAAAATTGCATAGGTAGATTCTAAAGCAAAAGTGTACAAAAGAAATTCTTTGGAAAAATCAGGACTTATTAATGTAGGAGCCTCCACAATGGCCTATTTAATGGTATTGAAAGCTAGTTTTTGTGATTCTCCCCATTTAAAAAAAATAGTCTTCTTTACTAAGTCTTGTAGTTGTTTTACAATCGTAGAAAAGCTAGGAATAAAGCATCTGACAAAATTGATCTTTCCCATGAAGGACTGCATGGAATTTTTAGAATTCATAGGAGTTAAGTAGTTAATGGCCTACGATCTCTTAGGATCGATCCTAATTCCATATTTAGATACAATACAACCTAGTAATTTTCCTTGGGTCATTGAAAATATTGATTTTTTGGGGTTGAGAGAGATTCCAAATCTTCTACATCTTTCAAAAACATATTGCAAGTGCATTAGATGATCATATCTCTACTTTGAGAAAATAGTTATGTTCTCTAGGTATATAACTATGGATTCGATATGAGGTCTCTAAAAGTTATATCCATGAGCCATTGGAAAGTATCTACTACATTTATTAATCCAAAGGGAATTTTCTTATAGGTAAAGGTACCCCAAGGAGTTTAGAATGAAGTCATCAGTTGGCCAGCAAGCGCTACCATAATATGTTTATGGCCCAGGAAACCATCCAAAAAGGACAACATCTCAGAGCTAGAGACATGTTTTTGTGTTTTCTCCATGGGAGGCATGGGGTAATGGTAATTTTCTAAGGCTTGATTTAAATTCCTAAATACAACACATAAACATATATCATCGTTTTTCTTTCGAACATGTATGAATTTTGCAACTTTAGGGAATGCAAACCACATATATCCAAATTACTCATTTTTTGTTATCTTTATTATTTTTTTAGCTTTAAGCATTGCATCAGTATTTCATTATCTATTAACTAATATTAACCATGTGCAGTGAGAGAAAAATAAAACATCACACATCATCAACACATAATAACACTGATATTGTAGGCAGAAACCAATTGTCGAAGAAAACCACCATTGTTGTCATCTATGTCTTCTTTATTATTATATAAATAAATTGTTTATTACATCTTGTACTAGAATGAACTCTTACGAGCATGCAAGAACCCACCTGTAGGAGGCTACAACCTCCACTCGTTCTCTGGCACCCTAGAATGGAGCTACAACCCCTTGATCTCATTCACTAGGTCCTACTGGAAGAGATCTCCTACCCCTTCACTGAAGGCTACAACCCTAAATACCTTATGGACCACATTTCATAATATTTAATATTGGATCCTCCTATCTCAAATACACATCAAAACATGCATGATACCTTTCGTCATATTTTCACACTGTACCCACACCAACAATAATCCTAAATCAATATACCAAATTGAAATACTGAATCTCAGAAACTTATTCACTGAATCATTGTAAACAAACTTAGTCACTGAAACATCAAGCCACTAAATACTAAATGAAACCAATCATTGAACATAATCTCAACCACTATAACCAGATGAAATCAAGGTAATTCCAAATAACAATGTCACATGTCAAACATCTTGATCGAGACATCAAGATAGAGGCCAACAAATAAAAAAAAACTCATCAACTGTCATCACCAAGCAACAATTGTAAACCATAGTACATACACGTGACTTCCATAAAATAAATGTGTATGTATGCAACTACCATGTATAACACCTGCATATAGATTTCAACATACTGAATAAATTATCACAGAATTTCTATGCAACAATATTGAACGAAATTTGCATATGTATGTAGAAATACTGAAGAAAACATGCATACCAATATTAAACTACAAAATTTAATATGTGTTGCAAATCAGAACATCTGTCAAACCCATATCTCAATGAACATATTGTTAAAGTCACATATCTTTATAAACACATTTAGATCATACCATAAAAATAGCTACAAATCTAACAAACATAAACAAATTAAGCAAGTATATCCATTAGTCTTCAATATACTTTCAAATCTATCAGACCTAACTCTTCTGGTTGCTCCCTAGTGCACACCTGTTTCAAATAAGATCACACATGAATAATTTATTGGGTTTCACCCATAACTCCTTTATCTCCATCTCCTTATAGAGATTCTTCCTTTTCCAATACCATAGGAAAATCCTTTGGTAATGTTGATGGTATTCGCTTAAAAAGATCAAATAGTCATTTTTGTCACAATTTTATGGGAAATTACCTTGGTAATGGCCCTTGGTATCTAGGTTTCCATGTTTCAGATTATGTTTGTGACTTTTATTCATAGAGCCAACATATGTACATGAACCCTCTTCATAGCAACCACGTATACTTCTCAAGCTTCTCATTTTTTCATGCATCCTATGAATGAGTTTCCAATTCTATTCCATATCCTCTGTAATATTTGTACCAATATTCCTATTATCTACATTAGTTCTATAACCATCATATTATAACCAGGTTGATGTCAAGGACATATTTTTCAAACCGGTTGCCATCATGGAAATCACATTAGCCATAATGCCAACAATCTCCCCCTTTAGACTTGATGGCAACCACTTTGGTGTTTAGAAACCAACCACAAACACTTGCAAACACCAAGTGTTCTCCTCCCCTTTGACATCAAGGGAAAAGGGTGGAACTAGGATGAATGAAGTATTTTCCCTTTTAGCGCTCATCATTTTAAGTTTGATATATTGATATGAACTACGAAATCTGCATAATAACCATGCTCCCCCTGAGCATATGCTAGAACTTATAAAGATATGAAAAAAAGGTATAAGAATTTATGACCTCTCATATACCAATGGATCTTATGATTAGTCACCCAACATAATGGTGTTACACATTTCACCCATAGTTTGCATCAATGTCCCAAAATATACATGACAAGACTTGATTTCAATGTCCCATACATGACTAAATTTTACAATGATTACAACATGGTTCTTTTCATGACCTTTACACTAAGAGAGATACATGATAGCCATAAAAATAGCAATGATTTCAACAATGAAGTATCTTTGTATCAAATCCACGATACTCATCAACAAATAGCATGCTTCAAATATGCATCTGCAACATAATCATATGATAACAATGACATAAATAATAGAAGCATGAACATCCTCATCATCAAGAAGAAATCAAGAAGATAAGAAAATGTAGCATCAATGGCATACTTATCCTCCTCATCAAGTTCATTAACATTAAGCATAAACAATAAGGAAACATCCATAAATTCACCATGTTCAAACCAAGCATCATTGATAACCCATGAAATAGTGACAACAACTGATATATTTTCAGTGGTGAATAAGACTAATGACAACAATAATAATCATGAACTAATCATAGACACCATCATGAAACAAGGAGTACTCAAGAAGACCATGATGCCAACAATAAATTATTAAAAGCGTAGAAGATTTTCGCCCTAAACTTTTGCAACCTCTTCATTATAAATTTTGATCACATTATATCCTTCTGACCAATAATAAATGCATCAAAGAACCAGCATCAATTATATAATATTTTGAATCAACTCATACATTCATCATGAACCACCACCATTCCTAAGAAACACAGTAGCATTATCATCAAACTGTAACAAATCAATATTAGAGCTAGAATGTCAATAATGAACTGATCGAAGCATATGATAAGCTCCCCTTAAATCAATGCCACTCCTAAATCATCACATAAAAATACATGTGATTGTTTAAATAAAAAACCACATGCATACATGACTATACTTCATGAGAAAAGCATACATTATGTAGAAAGTTGATTTTTCATAACCACAACTCCACGTGAACATCCCATGTTTGTTCCTGATGAATTTCACTCCATCAAATGAAATATCAATAATATAAACATGACAAAAATAATATGGAAACAACATAGGGAATCATCATCAAGATACACATGCATATCTATCCCTGATATCATACACCATTGATCATGTGGACCTGAAACTCATCATTTTCTTGCCATGAAGCTATGTTCCTCACATTAAATCTTATTAGAAGCATGCATCATGTACAATGGACTACAGCAGGGAATGTATTCCTTTTATCTAAATCTGGAGAAGAGGAGCTATACCTCTTATTTCTACTTAGACTCTTCTTTAGCACATATAACTTGTCTTCATTTTTAAATACTTTAGCTATAACCTTTTTAATGTATTCTTATATAAATTTTCATGCAGTTGATGTAAGCACAATTGTGTGTCCTTATTCAACTATTTGGTGTACACTTAGAATGTTTTATTTTATTCCTCGAACTAATAATGCATCGGTTGCTTGTATATGCTTATCAATTTTTTCTCTACCCTTTACTAGAACTTTTGTTGGTGTAGTATTTACAAGAATAACTTTACCATATTTGTTTTCCTTTAGATAAAAAAACTTGTTCTTATCTCTAGACATGTGATGAGAGCATTATTTTTCTATGCAACAATCATATTTTTCTTCAAATGAGCATAAAACGAGGCCACACTTAACTTGTTTTTTTTCCTTTTCTTAATATGAGAAGTGTTGGTTCATCTATTATTGTTTGGTTGTGTGTTATGTTTCCTGAATGAATTCATTAATTTGTTATTGTATTCTTTTCCTACATGCCAAAACTTGTTACAGGTATAACATCTCACATGATCAAAGAAGGGAGCTGAAGAATCATAATATTTCAGTTTCATATTCCTCATATTACAATCAATAGATTTGTGACCAAACATGTTGTAGGAAAAACAATATCCCTTAAAGAAACCTGAGTACCTTGGAGATGATGAGCTTCCTGTGAATCTACTTTTATAGTTGGATCCAAAGTGTCCAAAGTTATGATAGATAAAACATTCAAAATAATTGTCAAAAGGAGAGAACCAATTGTTCATTCTAAAATTGGTAGCAAATGATTTCCTTTGAAAATTCATTTTCCTTGATTTTTGGTCTAGTTGACATCACAATTATTGATTATAGTTTCAATGTTTTCTTTGTTACCCTCAGAGTTTCCTACACAAGATTGTGTACTATATTTTCCTTTAATAGTTTCATGAAATCCCATGCTTGATTTAATCAATGGGGATATTTGACAGTTTAGAGCGTTATCCAATATCTTTGAGCTATCATGAAATCTCAATTTCTTATCCCTTTCTGCTAACTTACCTTATAGAATACTTACCTCAAACTATTTTTCTCCATTTGTATTTTCTAGATGAGTTCTCAACTCTATTATCTGTCCCTTAAGCACATTTTCTTATTCTTCAAATACTTGAAGTATCTTTTAATTTCGCTTGTTTGATTTTTCATGATCATTTTTTAGGGAGATGCTCTTGGCTTCAAGTACTTTGCAATAATTGGTTCTTTCTTCAAGCCTTTTGAGAATCACATCTTCTTCATTTCTTCTTTCCTCCTCGAAATTTCTAAGTTTATTCCTTAATAAAGCTACTTCATCCTCCAATCTTTCACATCAATATTCTCTTTCCTTATACCACTTTCTCATTCCTTCTTCAATTTTCCTTCCTTCTTTCAACTGGGCTTTTAATGTGACAATATCTTCTTTGTAGGCACACTCCTTTTCATCACATTATTGCAATAAATTTTGCAGATCTTTATTTTCATGTATGAGCCTTTTAATATCTGGTTCTAGAGCCATTAGCTTTTTTCTAGAATCATTACTTTCAGTTCTACCCAAAAGAGAAATCTTATTTAATTCATTATCATCATTAATATAAGTGCAAGGGAATAGAAAATCATTTATACAATGGTTGTCATGACTACAATTAAAAAAAAAAAACTAATACTTGATGATTCCTGATCACTATCCTCATTCTCTTTCTCATCCTTGATCAATAGAAAGTGAGGTGTCTGTTGGTTTTAACCTCGTACAGAAATTACCTGCATACGAATTCTAAAACACAGAAAAATAAACAATGCAAGAGCATAACACATAAAACACATATACGTAGAGATTTTCCCACTGGATCCCAAAAGTGGGATTACCAGCTTGATTTTTCATTATATTCCTTTCAATGTTATAACACATATTTATAGATGCCAAAGCATCCAATACCATGGACTGAAAACCATCGCATCTAATACCATGGATTGAAAACCATCACATCCAATACCATGGACCGAAAAACCATTGCGTCCAAAAAACATGTGCAAAAAACATGGATAAAACCATAGGTGGGTCCGGCCAACCTAACATAGGGTCCAAAACCAAAATTTTCCAGGGCGCTGCCCCGGACCCCATAAAGTGGGGTTACGAGTGCCCCTCAAACCCCCTGTTAACTATGCAGAAAGAATATAACACAACCCAACATTCTCTCACTTGTTATTTTCTTTCCACAGGGGGCCATAAGAGAGCTTAGCCATTTTCCCAGCCCTGAAATGCCCATTGTCTCTCTACACCAAGAGAACTTCTCAGAGCTCATAGATTTTGTCAATGCATTGGCAGTATTCTTCAAATTGTCCACCTTTACCAGCAACACCTTTTTGTCTTCTATCATATCCCTCACAAAGTGATACTAAACAACAATGTGCTTTGTCTTTGAATGATATGCTATACTTTGGCTATCCCAGTCTATCCTTATAGCTTCCTGTACTAACCGCATACTTGAACACAATCTTTGCAACCAAACTACTTCCTTGCTTGCATGAGTAGCTGTTGTGTATTCTGCCTCTATAGTTGATAGTGCCACTACAGATTGTTTCTTACTCATCCAACTGACTGCACCTCCAAATAGGTTAAACACATACCCACTTGTAGATCTTCTCTGATCCAAATCTCTAGCCCAGTTTGCATCAACAAAACCATGAATATCCAACACTCTGTCGAATCCTGGTCTTCCTTGGTAACATAGACCATAATCACTAGTGCCATGCAAATACTTGAAAACTTGCTTCACTGCTGTCCAATGCTCCTTTCCTAGTTTTGACATAAACCTGCTCAATACTCCCACTGCATGTGCAATGTCTAGTCTTGTACAGACCATTGCATACATCAAGCTACCAACTGCACTTGTGTATGGGACATGGGACATATCCTATTCCTTTTCTTGTGTCTTGGGACATTGCTCAGCAGATAACATTACACCTACAAGAATAGGAACCTTCACTAGTTTACTATCCTGCATATTAAACCTCTGGAATATTGTCTCGACATAATTCCTCTAGTTTAACCAGAGCTTCCTCTTTTCCTGATCTCCTTCAATTTCCATGCCCAAAATATAGTTTGCAGCACCAAGATATTTCATGTCGAATTTGGACGACCACTGGGTCTTCAAATCCTGGATAATTTCTTTGTCATTTCCTACCAGCAACATATCATCCACATACAATACCACATAAATAACACGATCACCAATTAATTTAAAATACACACAATGATCTACTTTGCTTCTGGTGAAGCCAAGTCCCCATATAACTATATCAAATTTCTGACACCACATCCTGGGTGATTGTTTTAACCCATACAGAGACTTATTTAACTTGCATACTAGTTCTTTCTTACCCTTCACTGCAAAGCCTTCAGGTTTTTTCATGTAGATCTCCTCTTCCAGATCCCTGTGAAGAAATGTTGTCTTCACATCCATTTGTTCTACTTCAAAATCAAAAGTAGTAGCAACAGATAAAAGTAATGTAAAAGAAGTT
The DNA here is from genome assembly GCA_000404065.3 of Pinus taeda. Lineage (NCBI taxonomy): Eukaryota > Viridiplantae > Streptophyta > Pinopsida > Pinales > Pinaceae > Pinus > Pinus taeda. The sequence continues at coordinate 136,676 of APFE030948560.1, read as the reverse complement.
ACCTTGGCAATAGGAGAAAAAATATCATCAAAATCAATTCCTGGCACCTGGGAATAACATTTTGCTACCAACTGAGCTTTGTATTTCTCCACTTTTCCTTCTGCATTTGTCTTCTTTTTGAACACCCATTTACTACCAATGGGTTTCCTTCCAGCCAACAACTCCACCATATCCCAAGCCTCATTTTTGTGAAAAGATTCCATTTCATCAACCATGGCCTCCTTCCAGAGTTTTCCATCCTCTGAATCCACTGCTTCCTTCACAGTTCTAGTATAATCATCAGTAATAGATGAAGCAAAATTTGAATAGAAAGCAGATGGACTATACCTTTCTGGCTGCCTTCTTTCTCAAACTAATCTTCTTACACCCAAAGTTTGTGGCTCTTCATCTTCTAATTCCTCCTCTGTTGTAGAATCTGATTCTTCCTCTTTTAGCTCAAACTCTATCTTCTCAGGTTCCTTTGGTTTGGACTTCATGTTTAATAACATATTTCACCTCTTTGAACACCACATCTTGGTTGTACACAACCTTCATTATTACTAGGTTCCAAAGCTTATAACCCTTCAAACCATCCTTATACCCAAGAAAGATCCACTTTTCAGATTTACTATCCAACTTGGTTCGTTTCTCTTTTGGAACATGTACATATGCATCACATCCAAATATCCTCAGATGTGAAAGACAGGGCTTCTTACCATTCCATACCTCATGTGGAGTCTTATCCTCCAACAATGATGAAGGTGACCTGTTAACTAGGTAACATGTAGTATCCACCGCCTCTGCCCAGAATTCTTGTCCTAACCTGGCACCACTGAGCATGCTTCTTGCCCTTTCCATCAATGTCTTGTTCACTATTCTTGCAACTCCATTTTGCTGAGGTGTATATGGAGTTGTATTCTACTATGCTCTAACTTCTTATAGAATTCTTCAAACTCCTTAGTGCAAAACTCTCCACCGTTTTCTATCCTCAACACCTTTATCTTCTTCTTTGTCTAGTTTTCCACTAGAGCCTTAAATCCTTTAAACCTGTCAAAGACTTCAGATTTCTTCTTAAGGAAATATATCCATGTATTCCATGAGAAATCATCTATAAATGATACATATTACACATACTTACCCAATGATGGAACCTTCATAGGGCCAAACACATCACTATGCACAAGCTCTAATATATGTTTTGCCCTCTTATTACCAAAGGGGAAACTCACCCGATTCTACTTCCCATATACACAATTTTCACAAAAGTCAAAATGTAGAGAGCTATTACTCATACCTTCTGCCGTACCTTTACCATGAAGTATCTGAAGGCCCTTTTCTCCAATATGTCCAAGCCTTTGAAGCCATAGCATGGTCTTCTCTCCAGAGACCACTAGATTTTCTGCTCCACTTTCAGGAACCATAGAACTATTGCACCCATCAATAACAATGCTACCTTGCAGCTTGTACAGAGTTCCAATCTGAACTCCCCACATAAATACCAGTGCTCCATGAACCATCTTGCATGTATCCTTCTCGAACATTGGTTTTACACCTGCATCATCTAGCTTGCTAACAGAAATTAGATTTCTGGCCAATGTAGGAATATGTAGAATGCCCAGAAGTGTTACTAACCCTTCCACCTTGCAACTTCAACTTTACTTTTCCATGACCAATGATTCTAGCATTCCTATCATCCCCTAAGAAGACATCACCACCATCATATTTCTCATACTTGTAGAACCACTCTCTATGGGGAGTGAAGTGAAAGGATGCACCTGAGTCAATCAACCATGCTTCGTGATCTACATGTGTACTTGAAGAAGCCAAGTACACATCCCACCTCATTTGAGGTGGTTTTCACCTCTGCAGAAGGAGCCTCATCAGATCCCTTTCCTTTGTCAGGAGCTTTAGATTTACAGTCCCTTTTGTAGTGCCCTTCCTTTCCACATTTGTAGCACACCGCGTTTATAGGTTTTCCTGGAGATTTATATCTCCCTTTAGATTTAGATCTCCCACTCAATGACTCATTTTTGTTTCTGTTCTGGGACCGTCCTCATACAGACAAGGCATCGCCATTCTCGCTCTCCATATTTTTCCATCTCATCTCCTCCGTCAGCAAGGATGAGACTATTTCATCAAAATGCAAGGAAATTGCATTATTAACTATTACAATAACCAGACTATCCCACGAATATGGTAGAGAACACAACAAACTGATGCACTTATCTTCATATGAAATTTTAATATCAATAGATGCTAATTGACTTACACAGTATTAAACGCATTCAAATGCTCTATCACCGAGTCTCCATCTTTCATCCTCAGGTTATACAGCTTTTTCCACAGGACTCCATAAAGTGGGGTTACAGGTGCCCCTCAAACCCCCTGTTAACTGCGTGGAAAGAATATAACACAACCCAATAGTGTCTTGAAGCTGAATGGTTAATGACATCTTTCAATATAGTTTGTCCCTGATCTTCAATTGTTGAAACTGCCATTACATTTGATATATTGCTTTCACTACCACAATTTTCCTGAACTAACTTATTCCTTTGAGTTGCATTCTTCTTTTGCTTCTTTCTAATTGTCCGTAATCTACTCCTCAAGTGGTTAGCTTCTATTAGAGAGGCCCTGCTCTGATACCAATTGTTGGGAAAAATTATTGAAAATGGTGGGGGGGGGGGGGGGGGGGGTGTGTTAAATCAATATCTTTAATTCACTTTAACCTTCAATTAGAAATTAGAAATTATGTATGTTATTGTTATTCAAGAAACTTGTGTTTGTATGTGACTTTCGTGAATGCAGACTATGTATATCCAAATGACTCATTTTCCATTATCTTTATCTGTTGTTTAACTTTAATCATTGCACCAATATTTCATTATACATTAATTAAATAGTAACTGTGAGTAGTAAGAGAAAAATAAACCATCAGACATAATCAACACATAATGGAATCATGATTTTAGGTGGAAACCCAATGTGGGAGGAAACCACCGTTATTTTCATCTTTGTCTTCCATCTTGTTATATAAATAAAATATTCATTGCATATTGTACTGGTGTAGACTCTTACCAACATGTAGGAACCCACTTGTAGGAGGCTACGACCTCCACTTCTTATCCAACACCCATTGGAAGGGAGCTACAATCCCTTGATCACATTTACCATCTCCTACTAGAAGGGAGCTCCTACCCACTCACTAAAGGCTACAACCCTCAACTTGTGGACCACGTTTCATAATATTTCATATTGGATCCACCTATCTCAAATACACATCAAAATATGCATGCCACCTGTCATCATATTTTCACACTAGATCCACACCAACACTAAGCCCAAATCAATATACCAAACTGAAATATTGAATCTCAAAAATTGAATCACTGAAGAACTATAAACCAAATAAAACACTGAAACATCAAGCCAATGAATACTGAAGTAAAGCTATCACTGAATGAAATCTTAACCACTAAAACAAAATTAAATCAAGGAAATACCAAAAAACATTATCACACATAAACCATCCTAATCAAGACACCATTGAAAAAAAACAATAAATAAAATAGAACTCATCAACTATCATCACCAAGCAATAATTGCAAACCCTAGTACATATATGTGACTTCCAAAAAACATATCTATGTATGTATATGAATACCATGTATGAAAGAAACGTATATATTTCAACATAATGAATAAATTATCACATAATTTATACGTGGAAATACTAGAACAAATCCATGTATGTACATGACAATACTGAAGAAAACATGTGTACAAATCTTAAACTATTGAATTTAATCTTCATGACAAATCACAACATCTGTCAAACTTCATCTCAGTGCACATACTATTAAAGCCACATATGATTGTAAACACATTTAGATCATACCATCACAAAAACTACATATCTAACAAACATAAACATATTAATAAAGTATATCTATTAGTCTTCGATACACTTTTAGATCTATCATATATGAGTCTTCTCCTTGCTCCCTCGTGCACACCTATTTCAATAAGATCAGACTTCAATAATCTATTTCATTACACCTATAAATCCTTGATCTCCATCTCCTTTTACATATTTTTCCTTTTCTAATACCATAGGAAAATCCTTTGCTAATGTTGATGGTATTTGGTTGATAGGATCAACTAAATGTTTTCATCACAATACTATTGGAAATTACCATAGTAATGGTGCCTGGTATCCATTTTTACATTTTTTGGATTATGTACTCAACTTTTATTCATAGAACCTATATATGTATGCAACCCTTCTTCACTGGAACCAGATAGAATTCTCAAGTTTCTCACTTTTTAATGCATCTTGTGACTGAGTTTCCAATTCTCTTCCATATCCTCTATAACACTTGTATTAATATTCATATTATCTGCATTACATCAATAACCATCATATTATAACTAGTTTGATGTCAATGAAATATTTTTCAATAAGTTTTCCATCAAGGACAACACATTATACATAATGCAAACATAACATGTTGCATTCTAATAAGGTCTAAGGTTTTGAGATCATTATAGGTCCAAGTTAATACATCTTTGTATTTCCTGAATAAATTAGTGAAATCAGATCTTCCTTTAGGAGTACACTCTATCCCTAAACTAATGAACTACAAGCTATATTTTATCCCCAAATTAAGAGCTTTGATTCCTATAATAGAACTATTTGTTTTGTAATTATTTTTCTTTTTCAACCTATCAAGAAAATCATAAAGATGCTCTAATCTAACAACAAACTTAGGGAATGATTTTACCATCTCAAAGAGTTCATCTAAGGAATCATGTTTGATAATTTGAGAAAAAATCCATTAATTTTACTCGTGGGTGACTTCATTAGTGACTGCAATGCTAAATGTTTCCTCCATATGCAAGAAGTCGATTATCAATTTTTCATCATCAAATACATGTCAGCTAGTAATGTTCTCAAGTATGGATGGTATGAAATGTAATTCTACTAAAAAATAATTAGGTTCAAAATTTTCAGCTAGAATCAACCTAGAAACTACACTACCTAATAATTTGATTCCTGATTTGTTATTCTAGAGACAAAATATATATTAAAGCTAAAAATTTTGATATTTAATCCCATACCCCATAAGGCCTTCAAATGAGCTAAAAGACAATGAATGGAATTCTTTACCTATATAACAATTATTTCAGAGTCACCATAAGCTTTTAGACATTTAAGTCTAAGATCAAGAGCCTTACAAAGTCCTTGACTTAAGCCGTGTACTCTACAATATTGTTAGTACATTGAAATTACAATATGCATGCAATAAAAGCTTTATTTCCTTTATGGTCCAAAAGCATACAACTAGCGCCAACCCCTTCTTTAGACATGGAACCATCAAAATAAAGCAACCATATTTTAGTTTTATCAAGTTTTGACACACTACTAATATCAACAACCTTATGATCAACTATAACTAATGCATTGATTGTTTTTAAATCATATTTTTGTTTCAAATTTGAAATAGGGGATAAATGAGCAATAAATTTTCCAAAGAAAGTCTAGTAAACAACCAAGAAATCATTTTTTTTAACTGGTTCATTTGGATCATTTAGGTTAGTAATTATGTTTTTCATATATGGCTCCCTATTTATTTTTATTTTATTCAATTCCCCTTTCTAGGGAAACTATAATTGAGTCAAATCAGTGTCCATGCGAATCCCTTAAGGTGTTGTAGCTAATCCCTATTAAAAAAAAACCTATATAATTCAAGAATGTTAGCAATCACAATATTATAATCTTATATACTCTATGGTCTTCTGAAAATATGATTAAAACGTCATTTAATTTCCCAACTACATTGACCAAAGCTTTGTCCAATTGTACAATTTTTATATCATAAGGTTTCATTTGTTAATTAATCTTCTAATAGATGGAAAGAGATACCACATTAGAATATGAACCTATATCAATCATATAATTATGGACATTTAGATTCAAAATTTGTAAAGCTAACGAAAATGATAGGGGCTTATTTTTCTGAGTAGCAGGGCTATTTATGTAACAGTTTAGAATTTGAACATATTCCAAAACAAATTTATCATAAGTACCTACATCTTTACTATAGGAGCTTCTAAGTTAGCGATGTGTTGTTACACTTTTCTCCAAATTAAAAGGATTTTCCAAAGCTCATACAAGGAAATATTAAGCTTAATTTTGTTAAGATCATCTATTGGGTCATATTCTGTATCTGAAATTGTATTTTTTTAGTGTTAGATGAATATTTTTCTATGCTTTTATGTGAAAATTGAGTCTGGATATCATCTTCAGCTTTGCTACAAGTGTCTACACAAACATAACCAAAATATTCTTCAAAAATATTAAGTTAAAATCAGGAGGTTCAACTTCTTGATTTTCTAAATCAGATTCAGTTTCTTTCTCGTCATTGTTACCATAGGTAGGTTAAATATGTGTTGTGAAATCTTGTAAGAAAAATTCCAATCCCTCACCATTCAAACCCTCATTAAGGCGAGGTGGTTTACGATATGGTGGTCTCTCAAATGACTGTTTAATGCCTCCCCTATTAGATGGCCATTCTTATTTGTCTTTATTAAGGTCAATAATTTCATTTGAAAATTTATTTCTAACATTTTGAAGGATTTATAAATCTAAGGTTGATTGGTCTTTCTTAAAAGTTTATTATCTCGATGTTTCTTATTTCCTACCACAGAGAGAAGCAACAACAAATTATTTATCAATACTTGCTTTAAGGCTAAGAATGTTTTTTACCATTGTCAAGGATTCTTCAAAGGCTACCTACAAAGTGGCCTTTGGATCCCTCTTTAACCATACAACTATATCACAGTGCAAAGGCTTCACATAATAGGAATTAATTAAATTTTGAGGAGGCAAGGACTCAATAGGAGTTTCTTTTTTTAAAGACAAGAAGATAATGTTAAAGTCCTTTACTTTCTCCTTGTTAAGTATTTTAATGTTATAAGCCTTATCAACCAAGACTTTAGGTGTTTTATCATCCCCAAATTTCTCCATGAATGCAGACTCAAACTGTGACCATGAAACTATGCTTCAAGGAGGTTGAGTGAAGTACCATATAGTGGATTTTACCTTAAATGTATATGGGCACAATTTATAGACTTAATCCTCATTATGGATGCTCTTTTGTCTAATGGCAAGCATGAATTCTTTCACATGATCTTTAATAGTTTTATTTGAATTAGGATCAAATTTCCATAAAAGATTATGAGTATTCCATGGGAGAGGATGATGAACTCTTGGGATAGCTACAACATCCTAGTCCAACCAAGGAGTGGAAGGGTAATTTTGATCGTTTCTAGGATTATTGCCCTAATTGTCTGGCATCGTGCGAGGTCCTTCAGATTCAGATGAGTCAGTGGAGCTCTCTTCAATAGAAGAATTTCCTGAAGATGAAGGTGAATTGGATGGAAAGGGTGGAGAAGGAAATCCACCAAGCAAAGTTGCTTGACTAGATTCTCTTTTAGGTGTTTCAGACAGGTCGATAAGTCTATCAGTATGGATTTCATGTAACTAATTGTTAACAATGACAAAAATTTTAGAAATACCTTGAGGTTATTCAAGCACTAAAGGTTCTTGTACATTCAAGTCAAGAGGCACTACTAAGCATGAAGAAAAACGTCTTTGGAGGGAAGAAGTTTGCTCAATTCATTCTTGACTTCAAGAAATAACTACTAAGGATCTTTGCAGGACCTAATTGATATATGCTTGTGTGTAAGGTTGAATAGGCATGGTAGGCTCACTATGGGTCTACTCAGGTGGTGAGTGAGAACTTATGAAGTCTCAGAACAAAGGAGATCAATATGAATCCTAGTTTGAATAGGTGACCTTGGATGTTTATGACCACTCTTTTCCATTTAGAATTAGAGGGGGCCTCCTTCTAGTGCCATTTTATTGACGTGGGATTTATACTCCTAAGTTAACAACGAGGAAGTGATCCACACTAATGCTGTTTAATAGCCCAAATCTTTTGGGTAGTCATTTGTGATGGTTTTATAGATTCTATTATCCTAGGATCCTTTCTTCTTGTGAAGAATTGAATCTTGAAAAAGTGATTCCAAATATAAACTAAAATAAACTATAGTCTTCCTATATGAAATTAAACTACTTATTATAATAAATTATTGTTGAAATAAACTATGACTAAGTTATTGAATCAACTTTGTAAATATGATAAAAATCAATTATCCTAGGTGAGATGTAATCATAAAAATACAAAGACTAACTATTTTAGTGTTAATGAGCTATGCTATTATATGAAATTATAATTTGTATATTTCATTTAGAAATTAGAATTAGGAAAAGAGATACAATACATTAACTAATATTATAGAGTCAAAATTAATGAACATTAAATAAACTTTCCAAAAATAATATTTATAAAATGAAATAATATAATATTCCTAAATATTAGTTCAAATCAAAACTAAACTATTTCCCAATGCAATTAATTATAGGATAACTATTTCCCAATGCAATTAATTATAAGATAGGTACTTGTAAACATAAAAATTCCTTATCTTTGAAGGAAAACAAAGATCAGTATGCTCAATGTTAGAATACATTAAGAAACAAATCCAGAAAAACAAATAAATTTCTATTCTAATAATTGCTTTTCCATGAGTTAGTTGAAGAGAAAATTGAAAATGATATGTCCATTTTTATAATAATTAACTCACTTTAATTACTTGATAATGAATGCAATCAATCAACCATTAACAAAATCAAGGATAGAAATATGAATAGCATCAATAGTGGTGGCATTGTGATTAATTTGCATGTAAAGATTGACATTTTACTAATTTGAGAATCTGGAAAGCATTCACAAAAATAAAAATCAAAACAATGTTTCAACTAATACTTCTTCTTAGGACGTAAGTCACAAAAGAAAAAATATTGATGTATAATAATTGCAAAGCAAACCAATGTTCAAATTGAAAAATAAAAAATTATTTTCTTAGTTTCATCATACTATGAAACAAACAATAATTATCTTCAAAATTTCAAGAAATAAAAAGAAGAAAATAAAGAGGATATATGGAACGTTGAACGTGAAGAACCCAAATTGAACATATTCAAATCTATGCACTTATATTAATGTATTTCCATAGTCAAAATAATAACAATGCTTTTTCCAAAAAAAACTCCCTATAGTACCACAAGTATCTCTTCTCTCCTATCCTTTTACAATCGAATCAAGGAGTCTTTATAACCTAATATTGTCTTCAAATCATTCGGTCGTAGAAAATAAAGAGAAATGTTTCATGTTCAAGTCTTCTTGGCGTATGAGAAAATTAACATAATACACGGTGGTTGAAAGCAACCCAGATCATATTTGTCTAAAAGAGCTAGCCTGCCAATGTTGAAAATTTGTCAATAAAATATAGTAAGATTAGATAAAATAATAATAAAACTAGAATGGGCTTGCTATACATTATACGACTCTATAACGACCATTTTATTAAAATAGAAAACTAAATAACACAAATATTACGTGCATCACTTTTCAAACAAAGTGACTATTTTCCGGCATTAGTTCCCTCTAATTTTGTGGAGATGGTAACCTTGAGGTTTAGAGAAGTTATCACAATGTGAATATATTTGGACCTGGTTTTACCTTCAACAGAAGACGATTTGTTTTCATTTGACTTATCCTTTCTTTGGAACACATCCCTTAACCTGCCATTCTCATCAACTAGTTGGCTAATTATATCTTTCAAACAAGGAACAATGAGAAAATATTGTTGTTTCCAATATACATTTGCAATTAAATTGTCCACGTGAGGGTTTCTAGCGGAAAAATCACCAAAATTGATAGCGTCATGAACTAGAGAAGGATCCTGAGAGTGCGGCTTAGTTCTTTTCAAATATGGCTCAGGACTATTTTCGAAGTCTTCCCAAGGAACTGTTTCAGGAGGTCCCTTAATACTCGCTCTTCGAGCAGTAGTAAATTTTCTTGTCAATTATTTTACTTTTTCCATGTTATGCATTTGATCAATTTCCTATTTGTTTGTGAGTTGAACAAATTTCGTTTACGGTCAAGGATATTCAACAATGGAATTGAACCTTTGAGCTTTGGTTTTACTCATAGTAATAGAGAGAAGTTAAGATTTTGGAAATTTTAATTGGGTTATTCTTTGAGGAGGGTGACCCTTGAATTTGAGGAGATAACTCGAAATCATCCTGTTGTAACTCCTCAACCATGGATGGAGTTGAATCAATAGGAGAAGGGTTAGGATCCATAGTGGTAGGAAACTAAGCAAGATGAAACGTCATAGGTTTATTGTATACATTTTAAGTAAGAAACAAATCCCAATCATCACCAATCTGAGATAAATGTGATACAGGTGGATATTGGTGGTCACCCTCCTATTCCACTTAGACCCCCCACATTGTCTCTTTTAGTTTTCCAGTTTCCTTAATTGTAGCACAATTTACTATTTTTTGGTCATTTTCTGGGTCCTGAACTTCCGAAGCCATTTTGAATCCCTAAATGACATTTTTAGGGAAAATGGAGAGTCTAAGTATATCCCAAACTTGCCTACTTCTTCTTGGCCTACTCTTTGAGATCTTCGAAACGAGGTATTATGATAGCCAAACAGACATGGTATGCGAAAGTTACGACCCCTGGAAATTGATGTACCAATTAAACCAAATAGGGCCCACAGTTTTGGACCTTCGTCTCCTAGGGTTATTTTTTAATGGCAGAAGTGTCCTCAGACACGTAAGTTTATTAATCAGAAAAAATAATTACATAATTTGATTTTGCAAGAGCTTACACCCAAACATTCAAACATTCTTGCAATGAGCTATTTATAAGCTCCATGTCCTAACTACCTCTAATTATGGATCACTTATTAAATAACAAGTGTCCATTTACATTAAATGTTATTCAAACCAACTAGCTAACAAATCTCCTAAAATAGAGCCTAAGATACAACACATTTGGAGAGTCATATCTAGTTACAACAATATACTAATTCTAAATGATTAAACATTCTACAATAATAATTATTAATTTAATATCTTAAATTAATAATTATTTTATTCTAATTTATAACCTATGATAAATTGTGTTTTTGGGTCACCTAACATTCCCCCCTGTGATCCAAATATACATTACAACAGATACCAAGTTCATCCTTGAACTTAGTAAATTTTATTCTGCCAAGCGGTTTGAGGAAAATGTCGGAGATCTGATCTTCGGAAGGACAATACACTGGCTTGAGGACATCTTTGGCGATGAGAGATCTGATATGATGATACTTGGTGTCCACATGCTTTTTCTTTGAATTAAAAACTGGGTTCTTGGCAGGTTTGATGGTTGACTGGCCGTCAATGAATAATGATGTAGCTTCTGCCTAAGAAATGCCCAAGTCCTACAAAATTCTGCGCAACCAAACAATTTCACATGCTGCTTCCCATGCTGAAATGTACTTTCCTTCTACTAAAGAAGTGGCCATTGTAGCTTGTTTCTTACAACTCCAAGATACTACTGCTGATGTTGATGCTCGATCATCAATAGTCCCAGCGAAGTCGGCATCAGAATATCCACCAAGTACAAAATTTTTAGTCTTTGTGTAAAGAAGACCAAAATCTTTTGTTCCTTGGATATATCGAAGAACTCTTTTAGCTGCATTCTAGTGGTTATCTCGTGGTTTCTGCATAAAACGTGAAAGAATACTGACTGCATAAGATAGAACAGGATGAGTATTTTTCAAATAAATCACACTGCCAATCAACTGTCTGTAAGTTGTACTATCCACCTTTCCCCCCCTTCAAATTTTGAAAGTTTCAAGTTTTGTTCCATGGGAGTAAGAACGGGCTTGCAATCCTGCATGCCAAATCACTGAAGAACCTCTGCTGCATACTTACTTTGAGAAATGAAAATATGTTGTGGACGTTGGAACACTTCAACTCCAAGATAGTAGTGAAGTAATCCCAAATTTATCATCTTAAAACCTGCATGTAACTCCTTTTTCACCTGTGCAATATGATCATCATGGTTGCCAGTAATGATCAAATCATCTACATACATAACAAGAATGACCAGATATTTTCCCTGTTGTCGCACATACAAAGTATCATCAGATTCACTTCGTTGAAAACCAACTTTCTTAAGGTATTCATCCATCTTTGCATACTAAGTTCGGGGAGCTTGTTTTAATCCATATAAAGCCTTGATCAATTTGCAGACTTTATGTTCTTGTCCTTCAACTTCAAAACCTGGCGGTTGGGTCATATACACTTCCTCCTGTAAATCCCCATTGACAAAAGCACTTTTCACATCCATTTGATGAACTTTCCATCCTTTCTGAGCGGCCAATGCAAGTGTTAATCGGATGGTCTTCCATCTAGCTGTAGGAGCAAAGGTTTCCTCATAATCAATGCCTTCCTGCTGCGCAAAACCTTTTGTAACAAGTCGTGCTTTATACTTTTCAAGTTCTCCCTTTTGATTATACTTAATTCTGTAAACCCATTTGCATCCTATGGGTTTAACATTTGCTGGACAATCAACAAGTTTCCAAGTGTTGTTATCGATTACTGCTTGATATTCTTCAACCATAGCCTATTGCCATTCTTTGTGTTTTACTGCTTCTTTGTATGTGGAAGGTTCAGTAAAATCATTTGCTATCAAAGCAAAATTGCATTCACTTCTATGTGCCCTTCTGGTGCCTACTTTATTCTGTTCATCAGGCTTTACATCTTCCAAAAGTTGAACTGCCCATTTCCGAAGTTGTTGCTCACTTGTTTGCGCTTCTCTAAAGTCTCCATCATTGTAAAGAGGATTAATATAAAATGATGTTCTTCTTTCAGGTGAAGAGTATGGAGAATCACTGTCAGAAGAACTGCTACTGCTTGGAGATGCAGATGAACTGCGAGAAGACCCAGATGATGTTGTTGATGTAGATGGATTTGATGACTCATCTTCAGAGGAAGGAAAATCAAGTTCATACCAATTTGGTGAAGTTGGTTGACTTTGTATTTTTCCATTTCTTTTACTTCCCTTAGTTTCTAACTTGTGAAGAAGATTTTCTATTTCTTCAGCACTCCTACTCTTTGTTTCATCAAAAATGACATCCCTGCTCACAATGAATTTTCCATTGGTCAAAAGACAATACCCTTTCTTCTCATCAGAATAACCAATCATTGTGCATTTTAAACTTCTTGAGTCAAGCTTAGTTCGTTTTTCTTTCGGAACTAAGGCATAACATACAGACCCAAAAACTCTAAGATGTTTAACTCGAGGTTTGAAACCAAACCAAGCTTCATAAGGTGTGATTTCGTCTAAAGAAGCAATTGGAGATCTATTTCTAGTAGACAGCTGTATGTATTGCTTCTGCCGAATATGTTGGACTTAACCTCTTGAAAGTTAACATGGATCTCGCCATTCCTAACAAAGTGTGATTCAATCTTTCGACTACTCCATTTTGCTGTGGAGTGTAAACATTAGTAAGATGTCGTCTTATGCCATTTTCATTGCAATAAGTTTTGAATTCATTTGAAGTGAATTCTCCCCCATTATCTGTCCAGAGAATAACTATCTTTTCTTTGACTTCATTTTCAACAAGTTGGCGAAAAATTTTAAACTTATCAAATGCTTCTGACTTGTTCTTCAAAAAGTAAACCCAAGTCATTCTACTGAAATCATCAATGAATAGCAAGAAATATTTGCAACCACCAAATGAAGTTTGTAGTGGACCACAAACATCACTATGAACTAGTTGTAGCCGCCTGTTTGCACGCCATGAACTTGTTGGAAAACTTTCTCGACTTTGTTTGCCATAAATGCAAGCTTCACATTTTGCATTCTCCCTTTTGAATGTGGGAAGTCCTTTAACCATTCCTTGTTTCTGCAATTGAGAAAGACTCTCAAATTTTAAATGTCCATATCTTACATGCCATAGTCTTACAGGTGAAATCCCTGTAGTCACTGCCCCTGCAAAATTAGAATGCCTTGGAATAATTGTCCCTTTCATCCGTAACAGTTTTCCATCTTCATATCCTATCATGATAGTTTTCAAACTTTGTTTAACTAAATTAATCTTTACTAAACCATCTTCCATAATTACCTGATGTCTTGCTTGTCGAATCGTGACTAAAGAGAGCAAATTTTTCTTAAAACTTGGTACATACCATACATTGGAAATCATTTTTTCTCCAATGCCATGGAGAAAAACATTAACTGCTCCTTTTCCATAAGGAGTATGTTTTGTATCATCAGCAAGAAAAATGGAATTAAGTTGGCAATCTTTAAAATTCCAAAAAAAATCACGTCGACAAGTCATGTGCTGAGTTGTCCCTAAATCCAAGATCTAGGCATCTTCAGAGTCACTTCTAAGATGGGATGAAAGTTTTGATACTAGTGAGGAAGTAAAAGGATATTCTGAGTTATCATCATCTTGATCATTTGCAAATTGTGCTGAATGCTACTGAAACTTGGGAATTTTATTAAGTGAAGTTCGACAATCTTCAGCATAATGGCCAACTTTGTTACATCTTTGACACACAATTTTACTTAAGTCTCTTCCTCTTCCTGAAGATTGTCCTCTACCTTTGGTTTGACTTTTATGTTGAGATTGTCCTCCACCTTGATTATTATTTCCTTGTCCTTGAAAATTACCTCTTCCTTGGTTGTTTCCTCTACCTTGAAAATTACTCCTTCCTGAGTTGTTGCCTCTATTAAAGTTGTTTCCTCTGCTTTGTCTTTGACCTCGACTTTGTACATTATGGGCTACTTGATTCTGATTCCCTCTGCCTTTGCCTCGAGAACTATGCGTTGATGCTTTACTAGTGTTGGCCTCTGTGAGAAAAACATCTTCACCTACTTTCTTCTTCTTCCCAAAAGTTTTATCATGTTTGGTCAACATTTCACAGAGCTCATCAAACTTTAGTTTCTCTAATTTCCCAGTTAATTATAGAGTCTCCAAAAAATGTGTGTAGGAAGAAGGAACTCCAACAATTACAATTATTACCATAAAGCTATCATCAATTGCTGGAAAACCAACATTAATAATTTCCTGCCTAATATTCTTAAGTCTTGAGATATATTCAAGTACATCACCTCCTTCAGTCAATTTTTGTTGTAAAAATTTTAATTGTAGATAAAATTTCTTTGATTTAGGCTGAGTATCAAAGAGGTATTTAAAAGTTTTCAAAGCAGACCATGCATCTATACCATTTTCTATATGGACATACATTTCATCTTCACAGAAGATTTAATAAGAGCTAAGGCTTTGGCATTCTTAACTTCCCAATTTGCTAGTGCAACTGCATCTGTGGGTTTATTCGGCTTAACATCTCCATCACATATACCCTGCCATAATTCATTGTAAATGAGAGTGCTTTTGATGAGATGATGCCATGTTTTATAAGATTTTGTGCCTTCAAGTTTGTTGGAATCAGAAAACAAATTGATCAACTTAGACATTCTAGTATTAAGACTTCACACTACGAATCAAGCTCCAAAAGGAAATCAAGATGCGCAACACAGCAGCAACACACGATGCAAAAAACGAACTATCGGGGCTTGTCCTTGACCCTCGAATAGTTGTCAAAACAGGAGAAAATTGACTGAGCTTTGCACTTGGCTCTAGTCAGTTTCTCAAATTTTTACAAGGCAACTTTCAAAATTTGACTTTTACAATGGTGCTTTTGCAGAATCTGGTAAAAAAGAGTTACCCCCCCTCAAAGTAAAATTACTTTGAGTCACACTTTCACTCCATAAACAAATTTACAAAACAAAAAGCTCCAAAAAAAAAAATACCCTTATTACTCCAAAAATTTACAAATTTCTATTGCACCTTATTTCTCCACTAAAATACAAAATTTCAAAATATAATTACACCTTATCACTCCATTAAAAAAACTTCACTTATCACTTCATTAACATTACAAGATAAATAAATAAAATATTTCTCATTTCTTCAATCTTCAATTCAGCTATAAATTGTCAAATAAAAAATGCTTAAAGAGGCTGAATTTTTGTTTCAGGCTGTTTGCCACGCTGTTTGCTAGCTCGTGCTTCACTCTGGCTTAACGCTGAGTGCTTCATGCTGGGGAGGTTGACTTTGAGAGTAGATTCATATTATTTTACAGGCTTGAAGTTCCACTAATGGTTGATACGTTCTCAACAAATATGATATAGAATTATACAGAAAAACGCAATCCAGGGAAAGAAAAAAACATGAAGCTTATTACCGAAAAATGAGACAAGCAGGATACATTTGGTGTCATTTCGAATTAGAGAAGCAAGTTCTCAAAATGGCAAGACAAATTAAATCTGTAGCAGAAAGACTTCGTTTGCAATAAGTTTTCAAGTCGAGCTTCGACAAAGCCAATCGAATTTTAGCAAAGTCATTCCATGGCCTTGGGCTAGAAGAACATTTGAAGAGCAGTAAAAAAACTTTCTACTTTAGAATCCTTTCATTTGTCAACATCCAGGAAGGCAGAAATCTTTAGCCATACACAGTAGGCCTTCACGTAGAGAGACCTTGGGTTCCCATCCAAGAAGGGTTGAAGATATTGGAAAGGGTTAAGACCAATTTTGAATTACCGATCGTAACAAATGTCCATGAAGCTTATCACTGTGAGCCTGTTGACAAAATTACAAAAATCATTCAAATACCAGCATTTCTATGTCACCAAATAGATCTTCTTGAATACTTGTTGACGCTATCTGTAAATGGTGGTTTGTCTTGAATGAGAAAACTGGAAAGCGTGGTTAACCATAATACGAAGAAAATAATATGAAAGCGCTTGGAAATAAGGCTTTGCCACTAAATAACATAAATTCTCCAAAGAATGACTAAATCTATGATCAACTGAATACGATTGTTCTCCACGGGATTTCGCTTTTGTAACTACAATCTTTCTTTCGCGCAAACACACCTCCGTTTCGTGGATGAAATTCATTGTGCTAGCACAAGTTTTGTGCAAACACACCTCTGTTTCGTGGATCAAATCGCTAATGCTGGCACCGTCACTCAATAGATGCAAATCCACATCGTTGCATCACAATAGCCATACAGATTTTGTAGAAAAGCCACACAGATTTTGCAATTTATTTATTTATTTAATTTTTTTTAACAATAAAAAATGATTTTAGAATTTACAAATCTAATATCAATAATAAATTTTTTGTTCTTCTAAAACACAAAACTGGACAAATTTCATACCAATCATATGCTGAGCAATTCAATGGAGTTTTCCAAAAACCTTGTAGAGCTGAAATCTCCTCTTCACATGCACTGCAACATCACTAGAGCTCTGATACCACAATAATGGTAGAAGTGTCCTCAGACACGTAATTTTATTAATTAGAAAAAATAATTACATAATTTGATTTTGCAAGAGTTTACACCCGAACATTCAAACACTCTTGCAATGAGCTATTTATAAGCTCCATGTCCTAACTACCTCTAATTATGGATCACTTATTAAATAACAAGTGTCCATTTACATTAAATGTTATTCAAACCAACTAGCTAACAAATCTCCTAAAATAGAGCCTAAGATACGACACATTTGGAGAGCCATATCTAGTTACAATAATATACTAATTCTAAATGATTAAACATTCTAGAATAATAATTATTAATTTAATATCTTAAATTAATAATTATTTTATTTTAATTTATAACCTATGATAAATTGTATTTTTGGATCACCTAACAGTTTTCTAGATGTTCAGGGTTTTCCATTGTTTCTCAACAATAAATAGGCCTTGGAGCCTCATAACAACACAATTCGAAGGCATGTAGCTGCTACATCTCCTCCTAGAGATAATCTAACATCACTCGAGCTAGTTTATTTTCATTCTGTTTGTAAGCATATTTTAGTACTATGATATTAATGAAATGAAGTGTTATGTCTATTACATTTATGTATTTATGGTTATATCTGTAACATGTTGCATTCATGTTTAAGTTAGGATTAGTGGTATTAGAGCGATCTGTGCTTTCTCTATTTTTCTTCTCATGTCCCCAAAGAGGTCAGGTTATAAGGAGTTAGGGCTCGATCTGGTTGAACCTTTACAAGACCTATTTGGTAGCGGATCCCCCTCGTAACAATTTTGGGGCTTAAAGCCGACAATTTTTGGTAATGGTATTGTAAAGGCTCTGCAAAGTGCATGGAGCACGAATTGTAATGAGTCAAGTCAAAGGGTTTTCAACCCTGAAATAATGTAAGGTAAGGTAAAGTGAAGTCGGTGTACCCATGGTCTGCGGACCATGGGAATGTATAAATAGAGTGAGTCTCTAAGTGTAGAGGGCAGTTCTTGGTTAAGCTAGATCTTAAGTGATAAGGGCTTCTGAATGCGATCTTCGTTCTGAGTCTGTAAGTCTGATTCTTGGGTCATCGTAGTAGATAGAGGCTTCGAAGCTGTGTATGCGGAGGCCTAGTAGAGTCCACAGCTATGTATGCAGACCCCTACAACTGTGTGGGCAGTGTAGGAAGTGGATTGTAACTAGACAAGGCATTAATAAAGATAAGTGGGTTTTGGGAATATTGCATATATGTTTCTAATTTTCTATTTAAACATCTGTTTACAGTTATGATTGCACGCATGTCTATTTATATTGAATGGTAAATGAACGTATCGGGCTCACTTAATTTAATTCAAGATATATAATACTAATAAGTGCAATAAAAGGTAAAGAACATTCACAATCTTCAACTAAGCCATACGAAGGTAGTTGCATTGGACAGACAACTGTGCAGAAGTAGCACATCACATAGAGTAGCATCGTGAGCCTTCCAAGACTCATCAATACATTCCAAGGGTGTAGAAACATGGTTCTAGCACCCTCCCATACTACCTCGGGTGAGACCTTAGTCCGCACTCCACGGACTATTGCTAAAAGGGCCAGTAGTTTCGTGATTTGTTTGGCTAAAACACTCTAAACCTAGGCCAGGCTCTAACAAGCCAATAAATGGTTCTGTTGTGGAGACCGAGATCTACCTAAGGGATGTCTAATGTCAGAACACTAGAACCCTATGAAGAAGGAAATTGAAGATTGGTTGGATCAGAAGCTTCATGAGTTCGTAACACAGAAGAACAAGACTCCATAGGTATCCAAGAAGAGGGGGATGGATCGCTACATATATACGAAAATCCACGAGATCCTCTTTGCAACCTTCTCTTCAAAGTTGTATGATAGCATCTCGAGGTTAGCCGACAACCAATGAAGGTGTAATCTCGATCAACCGATAGTGTGGACTCTGAAGTTATTGTGCAGAGTAGAGGCATCATAAGATAAGATCGCGTGGGTCATGGACGATTGGCTCAACCAGATAATAGGAGGGTTTACCACTGAGTTCGCGATAGACACAACTGTGAGTTACAATGAAGTAGAATGCTCGTTCCTTAAGGGACCGTCACATAGGTACATCAAATCCCTGAATACCTAGATTAAGATGTTGTTATGTGAAAAGCGGGTTATGCGAATACATTAATGAGTGGAGCAACGTGAAGCGAAAAGATCTAGAAAGCGATCGAAGGGTTAGGAAACAATCCTTTAATTTATTTGTCATGAGAGAATAAGGACGAGTGCACTTGGGTTTCTCCAAGAAGTGCGGTCAGTTTGATAAGGTAGCACATTCCATATTTATCACCTCCTCTTATGCCATCACCCACCTCACCTACTTCACCTCCATCTTCAGCCACTCCACCTCCACCAAACCCATAGTTCAGCATGGCGAGTGCGATCAAGCTACCTGTATTCAGAGGAGTAGGGAGTGAGGACCTAGACCAGTTCTGGTTCATGGTAAGAGTAGTGTGGGAAGCACAGGGGGTCACGGATGATAACATTAAGAAGGCCACACTAGTAAGTGCATTGCAGGATCATGCGCTGACATGGTACATTAAGCACTCAAATGATCATCCAAATGTAGGAATAACGGAGATCCAAAATGCACTGAACATAGAACTTAGTCGACCGAAATCAAAAACACAGTCAGTCATCAGATTTAAAGAGATTGCAATGCTTCCAGGAGGACCCCCTGGGATCTAGATCATAGGATAAATAGTACAATCCGCGAGGCTAATATGATGCTAATGGATGCACAACACTGCACGTGGTTTGTGGCATTTTTTATGCCACACCTGAGGATGGCATTGTCACAACAGAAGCTCTCAACCTAGGCAGAAGCATTGGAAATGGCGATGAGGTTGCACGAAACACCAATACAAGATCCGAGGTTGGGAGTCCAACAAATCCATGCGCAACTATAGAACCTATGCTTGGAGATGCAAAGCTTGAAGCAAGATAGGGCACCCCAGCCAGAAGTGTGCAAAGAAGTATGGTGCATAAAATGTAAAGGCTAGAGCCACGATAAGGATCATTGTCCTGTATTTGCAAACTATTTGGCAAGAGGGAGACCAATGCTATTGAGACTAGAGGCATAGGTAGGGCCAATTGTGGCACCCGTGCTCTGGTGCGTGATCTATCAAATGGGAGGAAAGCACATGACAAACAACTGTCACCTATTGCAAAAATATACACAGACTCCATAGCATCTATTCTGTAATTTATGTAGATCAGTGGGCCACGATGAGAGAAATTGTCCAGGTTATGAATTTTTGATGGATCGAACACCTACCTATAGGATGTAGACACAGGCACAAGGTCAGGATCCAACCACAACAATAGTGCGAGGTGGATTCCAAGGATGCGAGCGAGGATGAGGAGGAATGGGACTCGGACGAGGGCATGGATAGTTAATCTGCTATAATTGCGGAGGAGCAGGACACTATGCCTATGATTGTACCAACCCAACAAGAATATATTGTTCATACTATGAGTAGCTTAATATTGAAATGGTAGATTTTCCTACACTGATTTCACAGATGCACGAGAAAGGGGTACTACAGTCTACTCTAACTTAGAATATCCAAATGATGAGGTCCGAACCACACGAAGAAGACCCCAACATGAACATGATGCTTAGAAGCAGTGTGACCACAGGGGAAGACAAGGGGATGCAATCCGAGTAAGATACATGGGTGCACAAGGCTCCTACAAAAGAACCTGAGTTTAACTTGGAATGTGCAAGCGAGACATTTATGGAAGCTAAGAAGAGCTTCACAGAGGCCTCTACTTCAGGTAGTAAGGATGAACTAAAGCCAGGAATGGATCCTTCTATGCTTACTACCTTTTTAGAGACATGCATGAAGCTGTTGCGTGATAATAAAGTAGCTAAGGGATTATAGGAGTCGATAACTAGGTGCGCAGGGTCAAGGGAACTCCAAGTAGTCTGAAAGTCGGAAAAGTATGCCTTGCACACCAGGAGGGAAATGCGGTTGATAGCGCAAATTGGTGAATATGAGATGGATTAGGTAATCCTACACCTGGGTTCGAATGCAAATGCGTTACCAAAGAAGACATGGGAATGGATGGCCAGGCCCGCTTTACAGTGGTCTCCTATTCAATTACAAATGGAAAACCAACAAAATATCTTGCCCATGGGAAGATTGCAACGGGTAACAGTTGATATCAAAAGTGCGAGCACACAGACAGACTTTGAGGTAACAGAGATTGTTGATGACCGTAACCCTTACATCGCATTACTAGGAATAGACTGGGCCATGGATATGAATGGAGTCATCAACCTGAAGAAGCGAAAGATGATTTTTGAGAAAAAAACCATACGTGTAGTAGTTGCACTAGATCCAGCCGAAGGAGCATGCTATATTAAACCTATGCACGAGGATGATAACGATGATGAGATAGATTGCATTTACCAGATAACGGCGAAAGACTAGGATCGGGTGAACCCGATTGAAGATGGAAGAATCTCCTGGGAATGGGATAGTTCCTGTACTTCAGATTCAGATTAAGAAATAGAATGCTAGCATAACTGGTTACACGAACTCACAACGCTGAATTGCAACATGATGATTAAATCACTGCGGCATGTGACGATCGAAGCAAGGGAACTACCAAGAGATGATGGGGTAACAAATGTGGAGGAACCCTTAGACCAATGTGAAAGAGTGGTACTGGAACAGTAGTAGTACTATGCGATAGAATGGGTGTTGCATGCGACACCTGCACGGTGGGGGAATATACATCAGAAAAATATGGGGAACTGGTGTGAAGGTAGAAGATAGATGCGCTTATGACTTAGGAGTTCCCAACAACGAACGTGAGTTAGGCAGCGAGGACACAGTAGTGTGTGCGCCCATTTGTGGCGATGCATGCAGACATGTGCTATGCAAGCCCCTCCCAAACTAGGATCAAACATCAGGGAATGCGACGAATGCCACAAAAATTTCATGTCGACACTGTCACAAAGCTATGTGGAATCCAGAACAAAATTTACCAGATAGGACGAACTAATTGGGACCTGCATGTGCCAGTAGTCCGATGGGCATATAGGGCCATGTGTAGGAACCGAGGCGTGGAAATGGTTCCAAAGACGATGAGCAGAGTCAAGGCCATAGTTTTGGGAAAGAATCCTCACACAATCACTCCCATAATGGCATCTCATGAGGACCAGAGTGAAGAAATTATGCAGTACAGTGAGGACAAACATATGCAGATTCAAGAAGCCATTGAATGAGGGAACTTTGAGCTACGTGAACTTGAGGAAAATCGGGTACAATTGAAGCAGAAAAACGCATTAATGGATGAGGATATCAGAGAACTGGAAACCAAAATCTCGTAAGCATTATGTGCCAACAGTAGGACAGGGCCACGTATGGGAAAACCCCCCACCGCGGTAGCAAATTGCTGCCAGGAGTTGGTGACTATACTACCATGGCTGTAACTGCACCTTATCAGGCAAAGTAACCAAGAAATTAATCCACATAGGGGAGACTGCGAGGCACTGATTGGCTCAAGGGTAACTAAGGAAGGCCCGCGGACTGGGTCAAGCAATGACTTGAAGGCTCTCACTAGTAGTGTGACCACCTATCTATCCGTAGGAAGCACAATCTCAGCACTCCACGCAATTGAAGGGGAGCACAGGACTATAAAAAAGTCTGTATGGGCACTGCACAACCTTGACGTTGCGCATAAGATCAATATGACACACAGATTGCACTTGTGCACAAGGGACTGCACTGTTGTGTGGATGTGATGGAAAGTGACCATTAGTGACACTGTTCATGACAAGATGTCCAATTTAAGGTAATGAGGAGTGGGTGGTGGATAATTAAGACATGCAGTCAGACTTAAATTTGAAAAGATCTGCCGCCAATATCGTACTAATGAGCCAAGAAAGGTGGGAACGGTCGAATTTGAATTCTAGGAGGCCTTTAAATCCTAGATGGTCATCTACCGAACAACCCTTGGCAACTTGAGAATTCAGTTATTACACATGGATTTTACAGCTTTAGAGGCCTTAATGGTGAGTTCAGCATCTGAAGCATTACCAAAAGAGATGAAGGACCTTCTCAGCAAAGCAATGTCGACCACCAAGGATGCCACACCAAGCCCTATGTCACTAGTTGGGGATGCGCTAGAAATTCCAAATTTGTCGTGAACTCCGAGGGCCAAAAAGGATACACAGGTAGCCGGACCAGTCCATATGTCTCCGCGAAACTTGTGGTTCGGCAAACTGTCGATGCAAGAGAAGGGAAAAACAGTCAATATTGAGAGCGATGATGAGGAAGAGGATCCTCCAACATTTGTCAAAGAGCTGGAACCAAAGGAAGAGATGGAAGTAGACACCCTGCCCGTAAGCACCACGACAAAGCTGCCCAAGTATGTCCCTCTGTGAAAATGGAGGGTAAAAGTACCTAAAGATATGGATGCCATTGCACACTCAACACCCCATTCCTCCCTGTGGAAGTTTTATTCGGAGGTTCAGCTGTAGGTCGTGTACCCACTATGAAGTTGGAAGACTGGGACCTGGTGGATAGTGAAAGGTTTCCTCATTTGGAAACTAGCCAGCTGATGAAACTATGCATGGAGGGGGAAGTTACAACATTGTAGCCACGAAAGTGGCTGCAACAGATAGAGGAGGTTGGGCTACTTCATCTCCTATCAATTCCACACTTTCATCGGCCTCCAATCATGATATTTGTTACCCAACAACTGCTTTGCCTGGTGCACGAAGGGTACTTGTGGTTGGAAGAGCCCATTCCCATCATGGTAGAGCTCAGATTTCTCAACTTCCATGTGCAATAAGGGACCCCATGGAAATAATTGGCGCAGGTGGAGACTTGACGATTACAGAGGCCATGAAAAAGAAATATAAGTTGGAGAGAATGTAGAGGGGTTACATCATTACAAGAATTCAGGACAAAGGGGTCTGCATCACTACCCAGTTGTTGGCAGGGAAGGTGATGAGAGAATGTCATGGTAATGAGGTACCAGCAACAGTCATCACGCTGGCTGAGCAATTTGCAGAAGGGGTACAATTCAACTGGTCACAGTTCCTCTGTGAGGAATTCCTGATGAACTACAGGGAGGCCTAGGAGTAGGGTAAGTCCTTCCACTATGTGTGGTTGCTCTTATCTATCCTATTGGTTATAGGAGAATTACCTGAGGATAGTCAGTTTCCTCCCGTTGAGCAAGACTAGCCAGAGGCAGCAAAATATGCGTTGCTATGGGCAACAAAGGATGCCATGTGCATCCGAGAAACCAAGATCTTCTGGGTACTAATGGAAGTGAGCATAAGGCTATGGATAAACAAGTGGCCATGCCTATCCTCCATAGTTTATGATAGTCTGAAGAGTTTTGTAGACTTTAAAGAAGATATGCACAATGTGTATATCAGGGCATGCTAGGATCCAAAGTAGAAATGGACCCTGCTCCCCTTCATCGCAATAGATAGCGTTGTTTTCACAATGCTTGAAACATGGCGACTGGAATGGCATGCACCAAATTTTGTCGGATGCGATGAGATAGAGATTCAAAGGCAGAAGGTTGCTACCAGGATGCTAGTATAATAGAAGCAGAACGAACAGCTAGCTGAGGAAGTACAGGCAGCCCGGGAGGCAGTGAAGGCTGCTGTAGAGAAGACAGTAGTAGGAGGGGCCACTACAACACAGGAGAAACTGGTTCTAAAAGGGATAGAGGTGATACATTCTCATTCTCACATAAAGGAAAGAAGGGTGACTGGGATACTTTTGCACATAGCGCATCAGCTGATAGTCCTTTTTCTAGATTCAAAGATAATTTAGAAAGTGTCCCTGCCAAAGTTGAAAATCCATCAGCTAAAGGATTTGGTAATACACTTTTAGTAAATATTGACTGTATGAAAAGTGAAGATGTCATAACAGTCCTGCACAATGTGCATGCTTGGGCACTACAGAGAAAAGCTGAAACTAAAGCACCATGGTCAGATATAGTTACACAAATTGTTTGGTCATTCACCGGCATTCTGAAACAATGGTGGGAAAATTTGTCTGAAGAAGAAATGAACAATATTATTGAACATCCAACAGATCCCCTGAGAGCCATTTTTGATGCACTCAAACATGAATTCATAGGAGTTGTGCCAGAGAATTCAGCACATCATGGTCAACTCTTTTTATCGCAAAGATTGTGTAACATAGATTATTTACATGATTATTACTGTGTTATGCAAAAACTCCTTTATCAAGCAGCAGCTCCTCACAATGTTGCTTATCTGAGGTTTTACATAGCTTCAATGCCAGGGAAAATTCCAGATTTGATTAACCAGTATATTGAAGCCAACAAAGTACAAATTGAAAATTCTTCATTTGCTGCAGTACATCAGATGATAGTTTCAATTCTACAAAGAGAATGTGCATCAGAAAAAGCTAAAAAGAATTTCAAAAAGCAGATGCATTTTAGTACAAAGTTGTGTAATAATTTTGCAGAAACTTATGATTTTGGATGTAGAAGCAAATCTAAAAAGAAGGTGCCTAAAGTTTCATGTTCATGCAAGACAGACAAGTATACTCCAAGGAAGAAATACTATCCTTTTAAATTTTCCCAAAAGAAGAGGACAGTATTTAGGAAAAGAGCAAAGCCTTCTAAAAGAGTGACCTGTTTTATATGTGGAAAAGAAGGCCATTATGCAAATGCATGCAAAGACAAAAAGAATAAAAAACAGTTAAAGATCATGGACATATTCACTTCAGTCCATAATCCAGAAGATTGGGATCTCATATCCCACTCAGATGGAGAATATTTTGAAATATCCAGTGATTCTTCTGATTTAGATGTTGAGGATTTGCCTAATATCAGCAAAATAAGGTTAGAGTCTGATTCCTCTGATTCTGATGAAACTTTTATTGCTGACATTAAGATGTTTTCCTTCAATAAAACAGATAATTTGCAAAATCAGATTAATGACATAAAGGCACAGTTAGCCCATCTTGCACCATCCCAGTTAACAGCCAGGAGAAGATTGAAAGAAAAGCTGGAGAGTTTAGAAAAACAATTGCCTTCCAAAAGGGTTACTGAGGATGAGTTTTTCGAAGCAAGAGAGTTTGATTCAATGTTCAAACCATTGAGTATTACAGAAGCCTCTCAAGATACAGGTATGGATGAAATCAATACTCTCAAGAAGAAAATTAGCAGCTTGGAATCATCTATTAATGTAACAAGATCATAAATGTTGCAATTATCAGCCAAACTCCAAAAGCTTGTTTCTGAATATGATGATGTTAATTCCAAATTGGCAAGAATTCTGCTGAAGGATATTCCGGAAGAAATGCCCATGAAATCTAAAGAAGTAGATTTGGTAAACATCATGGGAATAGGAGATAAAGTGGTAATCCCTCTGAAAATAAAATTGCCAAACATTAAGGAATACACTTTAGATGCACAAATTGATTCTGGAGCAATGTACAGTTGCTGCAAATTTGGTGCAATTCCTTCCTACTATTGGCAGCCTACCAAACTGTCCTTCAGAGCTGTAAATAACGAATTGATACAGATTAACTATATATCTCCTGATTTTCCAGTCTATTTGAATCATGTACAGACTTATGTTACATTGTACAGTTTTGATACAGGATCAGATATCTTGTTAGGGCAAGATTTTTTGAAAAGATTCCTCCCAGTTACCTTTGGAAAAGATTCTGTTACATTCACCACTAATGAGGGACCAGTTATAATTCTTGCAAAGAATGAATACCAGCTAAAGGTCGATCCCAACGAAGAAGATAATTTGCAGGACACTATGCAGAACCTTACAAAGATTCAAAAAATTGTCAAACATGCAGAAATACACGGACATAAGACATTACAGGAAATCTCAGATAAGCTACACCAAGATTGCACAGTAAGTAGGCCAGATGCTTTCTCGACCAGGGAAAAATATTTTGTAGCATTACCTTACAAAGAGGGGTATGTTCCTAAAGCACAGAAAGCAAGTGCTAATCATATGTCACCTACTGAACAAGACTTGTGCAAACAAGAAATTCAACAACTGCTACAACAAAATCTGATTGAACCTTCCAAAAGTCCATGGGCCTACCCAACGTTCTATGTCAACAAACACAGTGAGCAAAAACGTGGCAAGAAGAGGTTGGTAATTAATTACAAAATATTGAATGAGGCTCTCATGCCTATCAGGTATCCTCTTCCCAATAAAGAATTATTGCTTGCTAAAATAGCTAATGCCAATGTTTTCAGCAAATTTGATCTCAAAAGTGGTTTTTGTCAAATTGGCATTCTTCCAGAAGACAGGTATAAAAGAGCCTTCATAGTTCCTCATGGCCAATATCAATGGACAGTCATGCCATTTGGATTAAAAAATGCTCCATCTGAATTCCAAAAAAGGATGGAAGATATTTTTGGAGGGGTAGAATATGTAATTGTATATATTGATGATTTGCTTGTGTTTAGCAAGGATGTAAATACTCATAAGAGGCATTTAGAAAACTTTTATGAAATGGTATACAAGCATGCTTTAGTTCTATCTGACTCAGAAGAGAAATTTCAAGTTGGGAAAGTCATAATAGACTACTTAGGACTGCATATAGAACAGGGCCATATCGAGCTCCAGCCTCATGTCCTTCTCCATCTTTTAAAGTTCCGTGATATTCTCCTTGATAAAAAAATTCTTCAAAGATTTTTAGGTTGCTTAAATTACATCCGACAGTTCTATGAAAAGCAATCTGAAGACACTAATATTTTGGAGAAAAGGCTGAGGAAAGAAAAAATTGGATGGTCCAATGAAATGACAACAACAGTAAGAAACATAAAGAGCAATATTAGAGAACTTCCTCAACTGAGATTGCCTGTTACTAATCTTCCATTCATTCTTGAAACAGATGCATCTGATCATACATGGGCTGCAGCATTGTTACAAAAACATGGAAAGAAAGAACTTGTATGTGCATATGCTTCTGGTAGTTTTGATATCACAGAGGTCAAGTATCCATCCTCCCATAAAGAAATACTTGTTGTTAAAAGAGGAATCCAAAGGTTCATATTGTTCTTGAAGAGTGTCAGATTTTTAGTTAGAACTGATCTGAAGCACATGAAAAGCATTTTGGCTAACAAAAAATTGTTAGAACAGGGAAATACCATAATTCTAAAATGGGCTCTGTGGCTAGAAGGATTTGATTTTGACATTGTCTATAAATCAGGAGATGAAAACTACCTAGCAGACATGCTGACAAGAGAAGGAGCTCCAGAAATTAAGGACATCAAGATGTTCAGACCTATGTACAAAGGGGAAAGTTCTTCGAATAAAAGTCCAGTCCAGTCTAGTGTCTGGCAGTAAAAAATTTGTTCAATCTCGATTTGTAGCCAGTACAAATGGGAATTCTGCTGGGATTGTTTTGTTTTAAGAGTTAAATCATTACCAGTAGAAGTCATCCAAATCATTTTTCAAAAGTGGTTTGATTCAAAGACTGGCATGGTAGCTTATCTCAGTGACTCACCTTATAGGGATAGGCCATGGCGTGTTTATTATTGACTTTCTAGAGAGCCAATTCCTATCTGTTTTGGTTTTATCCAACATACAGATTGGACATGGCAAGATTACTTCTCCATCCATCAGAAGGCCAGAATACAGGGTTATGTTAGAGTCATTGCGTATGAAACACAGTTAGATGGTGGAAATAATTGGTGGAGTCCTTGGTTTAAATTGTTTATGTTCAAGTATATGCCTAGGAGTGAGCATATTTGCAATTTTAATTTCCGGGAGACCATTAGTACCTTAATGTGGGAGATTCATATTGCTGCTCGATATGACTACACTGTAGAGTTTGAATTTCTTCATTCTGAAACAGAAGTAGCCCTACTAGACAGCCAGCAAGACGAACCATCATTCAGTGTGAAGGTCAGATTCCATGGAGAAATTTCTACAGATCCCAGGACGAGACCAGCAAATGTATTCCATTTTCCATTTTTCTGTTGTTTTTTGGAAGTAGCACCTCCATGGCTTGATGATTCCCTGCCAAAAGAAATATTCGCCCCTGACATAGACCAACTTTTAGAGATAATATTACCACAGCCTACTTCTCCACCTCTGATACGACAAAAGGTACATACCCAAGAACCACCTCTACACAATTAAAATGACCGTGTGCAACCAAATGAACAGGGCCACGGAAGAAGACCAAGGCTTCCAAGTTGGATGGGGAGCTTATCACATTGACCGAAGGTGACCTATATGACATTAGAGACACAGTTTGTGAAGTCACCAGGGAGGCACTCCAAGAGGTAATGATAGAGCAGCAAAATTTGTTGGGGGAGCTCAGGGCGCAACTCTAGGAACTTCAGGTATGAGCCCCACAGCAGGAAATAGTAGCCGTGGATACGAGTACGTCAACAACTGACCAATTGCTATGAGCCAAAATGGCAAATGCTATCAGACTACCAGAAGGAGCACTAAAAACGACCAATACAGAGGACAGAGCTATGGTAAGTCAACTCAAGGGACTTGGTTTAAACCTGGCTACCTTGTCGCGAGAAATATTATACCGGCTGCAAGATGGAGCAATGACAGAGCTCCATGCTAGGGAAGGACGCGTAGTCCAGGTGCTCAGTGAATTGTGCATCAACATTGAGCAGCTAAGGCTTCAACATGATGAAGCAGTAGCATAGGGCCAGCAGTTGGAGCAAATCGTAGAGGAAGCATGTCACTGCATCCCTAAGCTACAGATTGCAACAGACTTACCAATGCGTATCTGGATCCACAAACTGGCCAATGGATTCCACCAAGCACAGGAGGAAGCAACACAAATGCAGATCGATCTTAACCTGTAGATCACAGAACTGAGGATGAAAGCACAACCCACTACACCACCGGAAGTTAGACAACAGTGGAACCGTGACATTCAATTAGGGTTGGAAACGATAGAGTGCGCTATACAGGATTACACGATCTTGTTAGATCAGTCACTCGTCACCCTCATTTCATTATAGGAAGACCCAATGCTATAGTGGTTAGAGACAGAGGTGCAGGAATCACAGCAAGCCTATGACAATATCTGGGGGACCGCATAGATGGTCGCCCTTACTCAGCGACTAGCCAAGATGAGGGAGGCCCAGGCTCTCAAAACGCAGGTGGACGTCCCACGCCAAAAAGAAGTAGTGTTTAAGGAACGCATCCAACTGTGGCTTGAGGAAGCATTCATGGTTACAACTAAGATTGAGGCAAAGTTGGCACAAATTCAGCGCATATACACACTCAAGCAAAGAATTTCACCTGATGATGAAGCATCGAAGATACGCGCACAATGGGTACAGTGGACAGTGGATGAATGTGTTGCAAATGTAAGAGAAGCGCAAAAGTTGCTGGATGAACTTCGTGTAAAGATAACCACACTAGCTAGGTGACTCGAGATGAGTCACGATGATTGTGTTGGGGTCTGTTGGGTAGTGGATCCCCTGCATAATGGTTTGGGGCTTAAAGCCCGCAATTTTGGGTAATGGTATTGTAAAGGCTCCACGAAGTGCACGGAGCGCAAATTCTAATGAGTCAATTCAAAGGGTTGTCTACCCTTAAATAATGTAAGGTAAGGTAAAGTGAAGCTGGCCTACCCATGGTCTACGGACCATGGGAATGTATAAATAAAGTGAGGCTCTAAGTGCAGAGGGCAGTTCTTGGTTAAGCTAGATCTTAAGTGATAAGGGTTTTTGAATGCGATCTTCACTCTGAGTCTGTAAGTTTGAGTCTTGGGTCGTGGTAGTAGATAGAGGCTCTAAGCTGTGTGCACAGAGGCCTAGTAGAGTTTGTAGTTGTGTGCGTGGACCCCTGCAGTTGTGTGCACAGGGTACGAAGTGGATTGTAACTGGAAAAGGCATTAATAAAGATAAGTTGGCTTTGGGAATATCACATATATGTTTCTAAGATTTTTTTTAAGCATCTATTTGTAGTTTATGATTGTGCATATGTTTGTTTATATTGAATGGTAAATGAACGTATCGAGCCAACTTAATTTAATAAAAGATATATAATACTAATAAGTGTAGTAAAGGGTAAAGAACATTAGTGATCTTCAACTAAGCCATGTGAAGGTAGTTGCAGTGGATAGACAGTTGCGTGGAGGTTGCATAGCACATAGAGTAGGATCGCGAGCCTTCCAAGACTCATCAAGACATCCCAAGGGTGTGGAAACCTGGTTCCAGCACCCTCCCATACTACCTCGGGTGAGACCTCAGTCCGTACTCCACGGATTGTTTCCGAAAGGACCGGTAGTTTTGGGATTTGTTTGGATAAAACACTTCTGAACTTGGGTCGGGCCCAAACAAGCCAACAAGGCCATCCTCGCAAACCCCGATGACCTCCTATGGTAGAAGAAAATCAAGACGAGGGGGAAGGAGATCCTTTCAAAATATTGTTTGAGGAAGCCCTCGAGGGATAGAGGAATGCAATGATGGATAAATTTCTCCAACTACTTCGATGGCTACCCACAGGTGATGCATCTTCATCCAGTAGCCACTCTAGAGGTGCCACTCCTTTTAAGGTATAAATTAACTTCGATATTCCAATTTTTGAGGGCCAAATAGATGCAGATGTCATAGACAAACGGTTGAATCTGTTGGAAGGATATTTTTTAGTTCACGACTTTTCCAATCAGGAAAAGATTACTTTTTCACTTCTTAAAGTCACCCCACACATCAAGGAGTGGTGGGAAACCTATTATGAACAAAAGGATTTGACAGAATCCTCACTATTTTTAGTCGCACCAACATGGGATTATTTCTGCAATGCCATCAAGGAAAAATATTACCCTGTCAGGAGCTATGAAGATAAATACATAAAGTGGACCATGCTACAGTAGGGAAGGGATGAAGATGTGCTAGACTTCACAAATATTTTCCATACCCTCCACATCAAGCTAGGTATCAAGGATTCTAAGTGACATTTGGTACTCAAGTACCACAACTATGTACATCTAGGACATGATGGAGTTCTTAGACATCTCCTCACTCGACACAAGATACTGATACACTATCAATATTGAGAAGAAGTTTAAACATAAGAATGAAGAATTTGGATCTATGAATCTAAAGCAAGGAAAAGGTGCCCCCAAACCACAGAGAAAAGGCCAAAGCCAAAGTGGTGCGGCCAAGGAAAACCCACCAAAGTTGTAAGAAAAGAACAACACCACTAATACAAAGAAGGACACAAGAAAATGGTGCGAGTTCCATAAGAGCTCGACACACAGCATAGATGAGTGTTGGGCCAAGCAATCACTAGTGGTCAAGCTGAAGGCTTCTCAATCAAATGCATGTTCTGACTCTAAGTCAGAACCCAACAAGGTGAATGACAAATGGAAGCAGATTATTGATGAAGAGCCCAATGCCACCATTGCCACAACTAAAATCTAGAAGAATGAGCCAGAATATCTAGAGGACGGGGAATGCCTCTTCCATGAACATATGTGGGTGAGAGGTTCTTTGTTGCAGTTCATTGTCAACAACAGGAGGCAAAAGAACCTCATTTCAGTAGAGGTCATGAAGCAACTGGGCCTAGTGATGAAAACACATCCACAACCATACACCATGGGATGGCTTCACCAAGGGCAAGATCTTCACGTTAGCCCACAGTGCCACCTTCCCTGCAACATCAAGCCCTCCACAAATGAGGTATTGTGTGATGTTTCTCCCCTTGGATTTTGTGACGTATTGTCAGGACAACCATACTTGTGGAAGTGAAATGTTTTATATGAGTCTAGACCTCGCTCTATGATTATTACTTTGGGCAGTACATTGTAGAGGATATCGGAGGTAACCCCGCCTATGACCATCTCTTTGATCACTGCAAAGCAATATAGTAAGATCATTTCCCAGACCAGGAAATTTATTTTCCTTATCCTTCACACTCAATGCAAGAAGAACATTATGGCCAAGGGTTCCACGCAAGGCTCCTCCACACAGTAGCAGTAGATGGATAAATTCATGGAGGAGTATAGGGACATTTTTACCTCACCTACAGGGGTACCTATGCATTATCAGGCCAAGCACTCCATCACTCTGACCTTGGGTGAATTGCTACCTAATGGGTTGATCTATCGATAATCCATTCTAGAGAATGATGAGATCAAGAGGTATGTTTAGGAGCTATTGCAGAAAGAGCACATCAGGCCAAGCTCATCACCTAGTGGGAGTTTGATTGTATTTGTACAAAAGGAGGGTAGGAATTGAAGAATCTGTATTGACTATTAGGAACTGAACGAGATCACTATTTGGAATAGGTACCCAATCCCATAGATTTATGACCTTGTGGACCAACTGAAGGGGGCCAAATATTTCGCAAAGTTTTATTGAAGTTCAGTTATCACCAGATGCTTATTGAACCCTCTGATGTGTGGAAGATTGCCTTCAACTCCAAGGAGGGCCTTTTCGAATGGTTGGTCATGCCTTTCGGGTTGATTAAAGCCCCCACAACCTTCATGAGATTGATGGAAAACATCTTGTGACCCTTCACCAATGCGTTCACAGTGGTTTATTTAGATGACATCTTGATCTTCAGCTAGAGTTTAGAAGAGAACATCGACCATATTCGAGAGGTCCTTTGAATCTTGCAACAACACAAGTTGTGTGCCAATTTGGAGAAATCCACTTTTGGCATGACCCAAGTTCAATATCTGGGGTACATCATTGATGAGAAATGTGTGTATGTGGACCCATCCAATATAAAATTCATTCAGGATTGGTCAACCCCAACCAATCTAGCAGGGCTTCACAACTTTTTGGGTCTTGCCAATTCCTACAACAGGTTCATGTTGGGGTTCTCTCCTATCACCTGTCCTTTAATGAAAGTCATCAAGGGCAGAGCAGAAGCAAAAAAATTTTGGTCCAAAACCAAACATAAGGTGTTATCCAAGTTAAAGAAACACCTCTAGTCTGCACTAGTGCTCACATTACTAGACCTACCACAACCACTTGAAATTGAGAGAAATGCCTCTAACTATGCTATTGTTGAATTTCTTACTCAGCAAGGGCATCCAAGACACTTTTGGACACAGAATGAAATTATCCCACTTATGAAAAAGAAATGCGTTCCACTGTGTATATTTTTCATCAATGGAAGCATTACATTCTAGGGAAGGAAACAGTCAACCACATAGACCACTGACCCCTGTAGTTCATATAGACACAAGGGTAGTTGCAGAATGCTTGCCATCAGAAATCATCCACATACCTGCAACAATTCCATTTGAACACTAAGTACAAGAAGGAAAGAACCAATAATGTTGTAGTTTGCCTTAGCCAACCACTAGTCATGGCACTGATCATTGTGCTCGACTCATGTGCACACGGGACTTCGGTGTGGTTGCATCCTTATGGGAGCATTCCAAAATTTAGTAGCACATATGAGACACTCCTGGAAGGTAAGGAAGTTCCAAATTTTCAACTCCGTGATGCGTTGTTATGCCACCTAGGACACACCTGTGTTCCTTCAAGCAAGCATGTCAGGATGATTTGGGATGTGCACTAAAATCGCTTTGCTAGACATTTCAGAGTAGAAAAAATAACTACAGTATTCCAGAAGTATTTTTGTTGTCTGAACGTTCGTTGATATGTTCCTGGGCCTTTTCTAAGCCAACCATCAAGAAGAAAGGCCTTTATACTCCTCTACCTACTCCTAGTCAACCTTGGGAATCCATCTCCATGGATTACATTTCAGGACTTCCTTCTATGAAAGATGACAACAACTATGTTTTCATGTTCATCGACAAATTCTCTAAGATGGCCATTATGGCGGCCTGCGAGAAGAGTATCACAGCAGAGGTCACTGCTAAGATCTTCTTTGAGCAAGTGTGGGTAAACTTTGGGATCCCACATTCCATTGTCTTTGATAGGGACAATAGATTCCTAAGTGCATTTTGGTCAAGTCTCTGGTCAATGCTAGATACTGAACTCACTAAGTCCACGATATTCCATCCCCAAACTAGTGGCAAAATAGAAGTCGTCAACGGGATGATCATGCACATTTTTTGCATGTACAACTCGAAGCATCCACACACATGGGATGAAAGCCTCCCCTATGTCCAGAACAACTACAATAGAGCTCTCCATAGTTCAACATGCCACATCCCCTTTCAAGAAGTGCTGGGACTTAAGCCATTATGTCCCATTGATGTGAACATACCATTTGCAGCCTCAGGTAGATTTAGCTCATGTCCAGTCCAAAGTCAACAAGGCTGACAACTTCATTGAGCACATTCAAGACATCCACCAACAAGTACATGATATATTGGATAGAGCTAATGCTAAGTACAAGAAGCACCATGATCAACATCAGGTGTCGCACAAGTACCATGTGGGCGAAAATGTTTTGCTACATTTGTAGAAGGACCACCTTGCTAGACCCCTTCACAAGCTTTTCCTACTCCTATATGGCTCATACACCATCACCAAGGCTATAGGGGATAATTCCTTTGAGCTTATAATTCCACTGTTCCTTGGTATTCCCCAATTGTTCAATGTATACCACCTTTGGCCATACTTTCCACCATTGTTGGACACATCTAACATTATAGAACAACGCACACCAATAAAGCTAAACCTAGATTGCATGGAATAGGTCACAGTTGATTAGATCATGGACACACATATCAATAACAATCACTAGCAGAAGATCCACTTGTATTAGGTTGTCAAAGCTGGCCAACTCCTACACTAAGGCAAGTGGTTCAATAGGGATCAAGTTCAGTAGAAGTTTCCCCATCTCATGGAGGCACTCAATGCAATGGGGACCATTGATACCTAAGTGTGGAGGATTGATCTAGGTGGATATTAGTTACCACCCTCCTATTCCACTTAGACCCCCAAGACTCTCTTTCATTTTTTCAGTTTTCTTAGTTGTAGCATAGTTTACTATTTTTGGCAGTTTTTCGAGTCCTGTAATTCTTGAGTTGTTTTAACGCCCTAAACATTGTTTTTAGGGAAAATAAAGAGATTATAAAACCCTAAATGGATTTCCTAGGTTTTTTTTGGCCTATGCTTTGAGATATTCGAAACGAGGTATTATGATAGCCAAACAAAGATCATATGCCAAATTTACGACCCCATGAAATTGATATACCAATTTACCCAAATGGGGCCCATAGTTTTGTTGCTTCATCTCCTATGGTTATGTTTCTGGATGTTTAGGGTTTTCCATTATTTCTCAATAAGAAATAGGCCTTGGAGCCTCATTGTAACATAGTTCAGATGCATGTAGACACCACATCTCTTCTCAAAGATAAGCTATGATTGCCTGAGCTAGTTTATTTCCATTATATTTGTAAGTATATTTTAGTATTATGATATTAATGAAATGAAGTCTTATTTCTGTTGCATTTATGTATTTATGGTTATATCTATAATTTGTTGTGTTCATGTTTAAGTTCGGATCAAAATGGTATATAGCCAATATACATAGTAACCCATGATGGAGAAGAGAACCTTCGAGATTTTTGTGCTCGGCTTGGTAAGACTTTAACATCCTTGTTAAACTCTTGAGGAGAAAGTATGACAAATTAAGTTTGTGTCCTAAGAAGGCAATAAAAAGCCAAATGTGATACAAGAAAATAACATTGTGACAAACCTAAGAGGTCATGTATCTACAAATAAAATGTAACCTTTTTGTTTGAGAAACAATATAGGAATACCTTTATTGCAATATTCATCGTCCTTATTCACTAGCGATTTCTTCCATGGAATGCTTCTGAATGCAACGTTTTGAGACTACCACTTGCATTCCAAAGTTAATTGGATGGTTACTTCCACAAACTCCAAATTGATTTTAATTTCAAGGCCACTAACGTAAGCTATTATTCCATTGAACCAAACATCAAAATCCTTGACTACTTCATTATTGTGCCCTCGAAACTATTACAAAAAATTCCACCAACCTACTTGACAAACCAGAACTAAACACTCTTCATCTTGCTATACAATTTTTCCTCCAACGAGCTTTTTTCGGACTATTGGAGGCATGTTACAAAGGAAAAGTCATAGGTTGGAGTGGAACAAGGCTCAAAAAATCAAAACCAGACATGAAACCCTAAGTCTCGAAACCCTCAAGGCCAAAAAAAGAATGACAAAAATGAATCGTTTGATGAAACTCCCTCAAGAAAGCCTTGGATATCGAATGATCAATTATCAAGTAGAGGTTTATGATAGAGAAAGGATGGCCTTTTAATGCAGAAAATGAATTGTAGCAAAAACCTATGCTAATTGGCATTGATATAGATTGACACTTAGGCATTAAACTTCCAGGTCAGTGGGTGATGAGGCATACTAACATGATATGTTGGTTAAACCAAGTACTTACTATAAGTGAATATCTATGAAATTAATCTCCAAAATCATATATTTATTTGAAATTGATGGGTCATTAATTAGCAAATATGAAAGGTGGATATGGCAAGATTAATTCATATCACCGATCAGTTAAAACATACAACACAACCACCAGTGTTATATACTTTAGTTTAAGACCATGAATATGAAAATAAATCATTTAAAAATGCAGGTGTCATTGAAATAAAGGATAAGTATAGGAAATAACAATCACAGTGTATAATAATTACCCCATTAACCTTATAAACATGATTATGGGCTACTACAAATTCTATGATTTTGTACTGGCTCTTAATTTTACAATTTTCTTGTAATTGGGACCTACTATTTATTAGTACCAATCATAAAAATTAGGAAGGTAAATCCTTGTATCTCAATCAATGGAGAAATAGATTGTAGGGTCTCGTTGTTGTTTTGTTTTTTACACCATTTCCATCAATTTTTCCAGTTTTTATCATTGCTATCAACTCAAATAAATAGTAAAATATAGATTTTTACATGGTAAGGTACTCAGATGTCTTATTTTTTATATTTATTAATGTGCCTTATTCTTAAGTTAAAAGATTATAATAGTTACAGAATTAACACGATTCTGCAGTTGTTTCATGATTCCACATCTATCTCCATGGTTTGTCAGATTCTAGTATGTCAGCCAAGCAAAGAAGCACGTGGGCAGATCAGGATTCATCTCCTCATGGATCTACTCCTATTCGCCCAAGCCAAATCATCGAGGAAATAGCCTGGTGGCGCAATCAAAGAAGTAGGTAAATACGTTGATAAATATAGCAATGAAAGTTCAACTAGATCACGACTCTATGATTTTCTTTTCAAATAGAAAATCGTCGAGGAATGTTATTTCTCTGTTATAAGATTAGAATTTAGATTAGGATTGTTTTAATTTTTTAAGGCATAAAAGTCTTAAT